>QNGE01002493.1:59915-112666 GCA_008508345.1 Paragonimus westermani | reverse complement strand
AGGGAAACTTCAAATAAATTATTCACGCAGTAATCATTTGCCCTTTTCGAAACGCGCGCCTTAGCGAAATCATTATCGTCAACTCGACGTTTGGGTTGATCTGTTGTTTAATCTCTTATTTTGCCGAGGTTTGGATGAGCGGTGAACCGGGTGGATTTTCATTACATACGTACACAAAGAAGCATTCTGCAAGACTTGTGACAAAACGTAGAGACGGATACATGACACTGCACAACGGGACGTTTTTCTGCAGTTGTGCCTTATAAACGTTTTCATTGCGTTCGCTGGTTCTGTATGATCAGTGCTTCCCATAGATCCTCGTGAGTTGCCCTTGAGACACATCAAGAGATCATGAGGTCGCTCAGCACTATGTGGTTACCACTGTCAGCCATTCAACGAATTGTACACGGGGTTGAGGATGGGGGCCTAATCTACCCAGATCCAGTCAGTTTGTTCGTTTCGATGTCCGGCGGTTTTCCGTTTTTCTGAAAGGCGGCCATTAAAAACAGAGTGTAGCACCGCTGTTGGGGGTTACAGAGAGTACCAGGAACAGGGTAAACTGATAATCTCGTAGAACAAAATGGATTGCTAATCTAACGGATTGCTAAGTAGGTGAAAATCCAATAACACATTGAGACAGTCCCTAGAATAGCAGCTAACACTCTCTAGTGCACGGTCGTTCCAATGGTGGATAACCTTGTAAGAGAAGAACTGTTGTCTCAATAAGGTTCGAGGTCGAGGATTATAGAGCTTGTTGTCTTGACCCCTTCGACTATTATCGCCCATTAGGGTGAAGAGTTGTTGCACGAGTCCGGTGCTAAGGAGAAAGTGTGTAAGAATTAAGTCGCCGCGGAGTCTTCGAAACTCAAGTGAATAAAGATGAAGAATTTCGAGGCGAGACTCGTCGGAGAGATGCCGTAAGCTAGTGACCATCTTGGCGGCTACTCGCTGGACACGTTCAACGGTGTGCATATCCTTCTTCAAACTGGTGTAGGTCTTATGTATACTCCGTGAAGCGTGTGAAAAGGCGTGCTTGTCTGAGGGAGAAAGCTTTCTCATCACCTCAGGCGGCCAGCTGGTAGTGATAAGAGAAGGACAAAGCAGACGACAGCCAAATCTCTAGGTCTTTTTGAGGTCTACTTTCGTGGTTTCTACTACACCTTGTGCACTGTGTATCACAAATAGGTTCTCGGAGTCTCCTCCGAATGACATGTGCGCACACCTGCTGCCGTTTAAAGGGAGACTCCAATAATCTGACCAGCACTTAATACGGTCAAGGTCAATCTGTAATACACTGGGGCCACATGCACTCCAGATTTTTAAGTCATCGGCATGAAGGAGGGCGTTGCTTGAGATAAGTTCCGGGAGATCACTGATGTATATCGGAAAAAACAGTAGACCAGGTACCGAGCCTTGAGGTACTTCCACAGAGACTGGGGATGGAAACGAAAGGTTCGAACCGGCTTTTACACTGAACGTCCTGTTACCAGGAAAGGAAGTAATCCAGTAGAGGAGTTTTTTTGGATCCCATAAGCTTCTAGTCTATGTAACAGGGGACAGTGTGGGACACGGCCGAAAGCTCTGGCAAAGTCGAAGAAGAGAGCATCCGGGATATGGCCACTGTCTTTGGCCCCCGTTAGACCATCCATGAAGATTAACACATTGGTTATGTATGACCGATCGGGAAGAAAGCCACGCTGAGTCGAAGAGTAAATGTTACTTTAGAATAAATGCCTGAAGATGGTGCGTTTTAAAAGTCGCTCCGGTATTTTGCATGGGATGCTGGTAAGGCTGATTGGCCGATAATTCGCAGGAGAGTGACTATCGCCTGTCTTGAATACAGGTGAGACAGTGGCCTCTTTGTGTGCCTCTGGAAGAGTGTCTGTCCAAAGTGTCTGTTTAAGCAGATCAAAGAGAGGCAGACCGAGGTTTGCCTCTCCGAGGATCCGGGGATGGATCGCGTCTGGTCCCATGGTATTATTAGGATTGATTTTGAGCAAAAGGTCCCGAACGTCGGACACAGAAAAGTCAACTCTCAGGAGGGGGTATCAGAAGTGTCTCCGCGAGAGGATTGGGTGCCATTTTGGCAGATCCACATTGTAAACTGATGAGTAGTATTCACTTAACACCTCGGCAACCACTAGGGGTGTTAGGAGGTTCCCCTTTGGGAAGCCGCAGTGAAAGCACCGAGGGTTTAGTTTTTCTCTGGCGACGTATACACTTGAAAAGAAAATTCTTATTCTCGCGAGCTACCTGTAGGGTTTATGACTGTACCTGTTGTGTGTGTTGACGGATTTCCCGCCTGCACGTGTTTCGTACAGAGAGAAAGGCCTCTAGATCCTCTGGCCTACCCGTTAGCTTCTGCCTAGAGAATAGACGAGAACGTGTGTTCCGGCGTGTGTTCTGCGAAAGCCGTGCATGAGATGAGAACTCGCACTGTATTCGGGGAACAAATGCCTCATCGGCTTCGCGAATTGCAGCTTTAATGGAAAGGTAGTTCAAGTTCACTGAGCTGGATGTAATGTTGAGTGTGCTTAAGAAGGTCTTTGGTGCGTTAAGGTCAGGTTTCTGGAAGTTTTGGAATGAAGTCTTTTTTACAGAGTCTTGGAGCCAGTAACAGATAAAGTCAAAGGTTAGTAGCATATAGTCATTATGCCCTAGCGGTGGTTTGATAGCCACTCTATCTACCAGATGAGCCTAGTTCGTAATGATCAGATCGAGCAAGGAGGGTGTCTGTCCAGGACGGTGCCTCGTAGGTAGATCGATATGCTGTGTCCAGGCTTTCCCATGGATCAACATTGCCAAGGGTTTCGAGAACTCGCAGCCACAGCCCTCACGAGAAGCCGCCATAGAGTTGAGTTTGGGTGCGCTGAAGTCACCCATAATAAGAAGATGGGAGAAACGCTGTATAGACGTGAGTCTGTCTATGGCAGCAAGAGTGGCCTCGTCGTCTGATGCACTGCATGACGGCGAACAGTACATAACACCGGCAAGAAGCGTGTTACGTCTGCGAAGTTGGAGTTTGATCCAGAGAGTGTCGCAATTCTCTGGGAAGGTAAATTCTTCTGTGACAGCTGGCAATGGAAGCTTCTGGCTAAAGAAAACGGTGCAGCCTCCCGTGCGTCCACCAGAGGAGTTCGTCCGATACAAAGAGTAAACAGGGGCATGCAATTCATTATCACTGATATCCGCGGGAAGCCAGGTCTCTGTTAAATCAAGAATGTGGGGTTTAGTGTCGTGGAACGGCTGTCTGATTTCCGGTAGTTTGTTCAGGGGGCTCAGACAGTTGGTGTACACGCACTTGAGGGCTACTTCTTTGTTTGGCTGGGTGCAAAAAGAGACGGAAGTGCACGAAGAAGAGCTTGAAAAAGTAGCCTCATTAGCGAGTGGGGGTGAGTAACTAGAGACAGCTTCGCTAGCCCTCTTGGGGTTGGTGGCCGTTTCATCACAGCCTGGGCATATGTGAACGTCCCTGTGGAATGCTTCGCCCGCTTCTGTTGGCCCAATGTCGACGACCTTTAGACCGTTCTTGCTCTTAGAGCTTCTGGAGTTTTGTACCCTCGAAAATTTGGATGGAGTTTCAGATGAGAATGGAATATAGGATGAAATGGCCCCAATCAAGCCTAGGAGAGAGCCGCCAGAATGAGAAAAGTTTGGGCCATTTCAGATGCAGGGGGATCCCAACAGACTCACTGGGCTATAAAGCTTAGTGATAAAATTTCCTAGGGAAAGTTTTTTGGGGTGAGTTGATTGGGTGTCTAGAATAATGCTGATCCTTAACACCTTTGGGAACTGCTCTTCCGGCCCCTTGCATCCCACAGGCGTTTGGCCTTCCAAGGGGATGGGGGTGGTAGCCTCTGATGTGAGTGTTTGGGGTGGTCCATTGAGGCTTTGGTCCCCTCTCGAGAGCAGGGATGGGGACTTTCACGCTAGCCTGGAGTTTGGGGGTCAGCCTTGATGCATGACCTTGTCTTAGCAAGCTGAGAGCGCTTCCGTCACTCCTGCAATGAACGGTCTGGCAAGACCCCCCCAAGATTAGCGTGGTTTCCTTCAACTTCAGCCGCTTTTTTCCGTACTTCTTCTGTGCTAATGTTTGCAGGTAAAGTCACAAGAGATCCGAGTGACTTCCTGATAGCTTTGAAGCAAAGCCTGCTAACGGAGACCATTTTTGTGGACTCTGGGGGAAACAGGCGTTTAGTACCGCTATGGTTTGTTAACCTGGAGACAGCGTATCAGAAATCGTCTCCACAAAGCAAGCCTCTGTTCCCGGAGCGCCCCATCATTCAAGTTCGTCACGACTTCTTCAATTTGAGCAGTGGACAAAGCCACTGCCTTGAGAGCAGCCGCAGAACATGGAAGGTCAAGGGCGGTGTACTCAATCAACGAGCTCACCTCTGACTTCATATCAGATATAGTTCTCCGAGTATCACCCACGGCTTGTTCTATCGTGGTTATTTGTGCACTAACCTCCTTAGACACCTTGCAGACACTCTTGCAGGCGTCTGATTTCTGCTCGCTCGGGGTGGCGAGCAGAGGATTCAACGTGTTCTCCAGTTGGGTGCAGCTATTTCGAAAGAGACAACTCATACAGATAAACGATCTTTTTGAAGAAGTGATGAAGGCGTGCTGGTTCTCTCTGAGGCCAGTACATTTAAAGTGGTAACAGTGTAGGCACGTTTGGCATTGCATACCCTTCTGAACAGTCATGCGGTAGCCGAAACGACCACAAACACTCGATAACTACGACCCACCAGTGCTGCTGGATCTTGTGCGTATCATTGTGTTATGGTCTGTGAGTAAAGGTGACAGTTGTTAATGGAAAGGAAACAAGGGGCTGAAAATAATACAGATACTATCGAACACGAATAATACAATACGCAATGAGTTATGCTATTCGACAACGAATAGCAATGACCGTATGTAATTTTTTGACGCACTGAGCACCAAGGTAGCAAAAATATGAATAGACAACGACAGCGAGGAAATTTGAACCAATTTCTGGGTTACCTGCTTCTGTATACATCAGACTTACCCTGACATTCCAAACGGATTGGCGGATTACTCGACGCTTTGTCCTCCACAAGCTTTTTCTGGAAGCTCCGCAAAGGAACCTACATTTTTCAAGTTGTTAGGCGGTTCGCATAGTTTGAAATTATGACAATGGCTCTGCAGACCATTAAACATTGGTGTACATATCCACGTTTTCATTCACATACTGTGTGTCGATCTTTCTTCCCAACATTCGAAGTTCCCTGGTTTTTATTACAAGCCCCCACTGAAAAGATTGAGGGGGCTACTCGAATTGCGCATGATAAAATTTTTCTTCAAGGGGCGTTGACTTTCACATATCGTGAAGGCTCAATACCGCGTAAATGTCAAATATTGTTCCAGTGCAGCTAATCCACCCACGCTGTCTACTTGTAAATCCATGCACCTATGTACCCTGGGTTTCACTTGGGCTCCGCCTTACTGCCTCCACCAACCTCAGTTGGTACCCTACAAAGGTTGTGACAATTATAGTGGGTAATATCTCCGATAGCCGCGTTCACTTGCACATTTTTGATGATTTTGGCTTTCTGTCTCTTTTTGTTTTAGTCAGGCTATCACCTTTATATTATTCCTCCCGGGCCCAATAGCGCAAGTTGCCCAACACCTTCCTGGCTCGACATATTTCCACGTAAATTCTATTTTCTATACACATGTGTCAACTAGCTGTCTTTGTCTTCAATGTCGTTCGGTTTCCGATAGCGACAATCAACTGAGCTGTATTCTGTTGGACTGGTTCCAGCATTTCCAGCATTTTGTTTCTTCCTTCTATCATCTTCGTGTATTACAACATCTCATCAACAACAGTCTCGTGTTTACAACCGTCTTTTTTGGCGAACTACCGACTGTCCAATAAGTGTCGGAAGTGTTTGGTACCAAAGAAAATAGCAAATAGTTGGTGCCCAAAAATGCTGTATTTTGCCTGCATTCACTGCGACCTACGTGAAAAAGGAACCAGTGGATGAACGTGTTAAACCGTGGGTTGCTGAACAACAGAGCCAACAGACAAACCGAACGCATTGGTCGTGAGACACTGACGGATTTTTTGGCCCGAATGCGAAAAAATGAGAGTTTACAGCGTACGTTCTCCGAATCACAGATGCAAATGTTCGTAATCCAGCGTGTTACCAGAGGTTGTGGATAGGTTTCACGTAGCTTCAAGAACCTGTAGGTTTTAGGGGTCAAGGTCTCTGCAACTTAGCGGATGGTGCAAAATGTTGTGCTACCAACCAGACCCAAACACATCTTAGAGCTTATTGCAATAACAGGTATCTCCTCCGCCACCGTGTCGCTCCTGCAGCTAAACTAACGTTTGGTTCTAATAGTGCAAAAGTATCAGTCGCAAACGTCCTTGCAGTATATTTGAAAATCACTGCTCTACAGAAATCAACACTGTCCAATAGGCAAGAAAATGGCTGAACTCGCTTATTGGACGAGCGAGCTAGGTTCACCGTCCTAACACCGTGGCGACGGTTCCGGATTTCCGAAGGCATGGCTAGTGTGCGCCCGTACTTGTAATATATATGAAGTGTAAGACTTTGTTAGTAAAGTCGTGCCGACATTTGTTGGCCCCAGTTCCTGTTGAATGCACAACACTAGGTAACGTCTCGTTTACAGCTCGTGGCGTGAACTGTTTTGGATTTCTAGCTGCTCGGGTTGACAGAAGCACTCGTACAAGAGGTAGCTGACCCTTTATTTTTTTTTAAAAAAAACAAGAGCTATACATTTAGAAGTAGCACAGTCGTTTTCAGCGGACTCCCTGTTGGTGGTGCTAATGGGACTTATTGGCTGCTGAGGTGCACCATGTAGTGGAACAAAGAGTTGGGGCAACAGCACTGCAAAGCAAATACAAGAACTCAATAGCCGTCCTCAATAGATTCCACCACACTAAGTCTGCTGCGTGTTGCAGGAAGATTCTCCCCTTTGTAACGACGGATTTGGTTCCTCTATCAAGCTAAATGAACGTTGCCATGGTTAGCGCACGATAACCACGACCGCGTGCAAACAGAAGGCGAGACGCGCGAGGATGAAGTGCTTATTGATTCAAACAATAGACAAGTAGTTAATGTGTACAATTGACATGACAGGTATACGGGATTGTGCGTAACAAAAGGCAGCAGGTAAGAGACTATACAACCGAATTAAAGTACAACGATAAGGGATTCAACTTCAAGGAACCGAATCAGAGCTGAGGGGAAACTACTAATCCCTGTCAAAGACAAAATTCACCAGACTCCTGCTCCCAGTCCTTGAGGTGGGACATGGAGGGCATGATCCTCATAGGTCGACGGATTATGTGGGTTATCGTTAGACAACAAGCCGCGTCGGACAAGGATCTCCACACTTACTTGATAGAGGTCAAAAAGATTCTTAACTACAGGCGATTGGTCCCACTCTTCGATGATCCAATCAGTTCCCCAATTTTGAGACCTAACAGTTTTTTGCTTCCAAAACCATAATCGGGTCTGCCGTGTACTCATATCCCATTGATGGGGAGGTACACGAAAGGGTGGGAGCATGGTAGCTATAGTGTTTTGAAAACGTTGGATCGTAGAATACCTACCCTCCACCTGGGCGTGGCACATGTGGACGAATGTTGGACGAAGCGTTAATGTTAGTGGCCTTGTTCTACTGACTGCAAGTGCTCGATGTGCAGACGTATGACCCTGGGGTGTGGTAAGTAGATTGATGAAGGGTGCCGACAATCACATCCGCAAGGGAAAATTGAGAAGAGACAGTGTGTGTGTATGCTTTCTCGAGGAAACAGATGATAGTGGAGTCGCTCGCAAGCAAGGCTCGAGTGGAAAGGAACGGGTTCATAATACGCACTGAACTCACAACTACCTCAATTTTGGGGAACCATGGTGGATTCGGGGGCCCGGCGTTGAATTGGTTGGTGGCGTTGAGTGTTATGTGTTCCATGAAACGTCGCTGACCAACCTCCCTGTCTTCATTTTTCCCCTTCTCGTTGGTGCTTCCTCGATCCTTCCTCCTTCCTGGGAATCTTGTTTGTAGCGGTTACGAGACTTTCTTGCAAAGACTTACATGACCATTCAAGTTACGCGCGCGACAAGTCATTTCTTGTACGGACGATCCACCTAATGCATTATTAAATGTTGATATCGATTAATTGTGGTAGCTCGTTGTTGTGTAGTTTTTCTTCCTCGCTTACCACTGCTTGACCATTTTTTATACCTACCCCACCTTCATTTGGCTCTTGGTCTCCCGGCCATCGGGCGATTTGATTATATTTGTTTATATTCACGTGAACCGGTAGTTCCGGGATGTCTATATTTGGCGAATTCAATGGTGAGTTTTGTCGTTGTCTACTCTTCACTTTATACTAATTTCCTTCTACGTTAACACTTTATTGTTAGGAAACTCGCTATTAAAACCGTCTTCCCTTTCCGATTCGACTGGGTTACTTTACAAGCTCAGAGTTTATGGACGCTCGCAGTGTATAGGCGTGAATTTTTTGAATCCAGTCCATCGATGGAAGTTGCGGGTAGACTGAGGGTTGCTCGAACACCCACTGGAATTTCAAAATCGCCAACGAACGCGAAGAACCTTGAATTAGACCCGCTGTAGGTGCTGGTGTGCAGCAGTCATGGTGTAGCCACAGGTCATCCACAAGCAGTCATTTGACGTGATAATTTTCTCGGCACACCCCACCACTCTCGGGACGATTTCTTCGCGAACACAGCTTCAACAACGGTCAGCTGGATATTGTCATTAACCTTCACGTTCAGCAGGCATCTACATGTTCAGACGAGCATTTCAAGCGCTGAGTGTTATTAACACAGACGTTTGGACCCGCGCATGTCAGGCCAATTGTGAGTGGTAAATCGCTGCTGACGATTTAGGGGTAATTCGCTCAGTAACGCTTATTCGACAATTCCAATAACGCCCAATCAAACAGTCGCGTTAACGGCACTACCTTCCAAGTCCGCAAAAAGTCAGAAAAGGCGGTCAAAAGGATTAATATTTATACGGAATCAGTGGATAAAATTTCACTAAAGGTGTTATTTCGCCTTGAGTGTGAGTTAATCGGATAAACAAGCTATCCAAAAAAGGGCGCCCAGAATGTCGCGAGCAAAGCACGAATACGCTAACTGCCACCAGTTAACAGGAAATGAGCTCACAAAAATAATCGGATGTTTACGAAGGTGGGTACGCGTCAACCAATATCAAGAAGGGAGGTTTTGCTAGATAAACAATGAGAGTTATAGGGAGAAGTAAATGCCGTGCAGTTATGGTACAAAATTCATCATGATCGTTTACCGCGCACAGCAGGGACTAAAAGTCAAATTTAGGATCGGCCTTTCAAAACAAACCAAACGGGCCTTAACAACTTCAGCGTTCCACATCATACCAAACAAAGGAGACACACGTAACAGACGAGCTTCAACAAATGGAACAATGGGTATTCTTAGGAATGTCAGCCTGGAAATCGAGGCACGAGGGTATCGATTGTATTCGGAGAGATTAGATCAATTAACTTTTGAAAAGTTCCTTGTATTGACTCTTAAGCAAAACATGTGCTTCATTTCTATGGCGTTGTCTGACAGATTCGTTTTGTTTAAATAATTTCGTTGTCATTTTCGAACTTCACCGTTCAGTGCTGTGCTTAAGCCGTCGCTACTGTTAAGCCGGTGTGTTTACTACATGGATGCATTGCTACGGCTATGTGCGTCATATTTCACTCGAAGCGACGAAGTTAGCTTAATCTGGCGAACGGGTGGTTATGTGGTCAAAAATGTGGTAGTATCGCTTGAAGCCATTCTATCCACAACAGAACTCCGGCACGGCAAAAACTGGCACCACCTGAATAAAACTGTTTAGAGATATCACCTTTTTGACTTGTTCTTGAGTGATTTTTGAGCTTTTCTCCTAGAAATCGTTTTTTGCAACTTGCGTCTGTCTAATTCACCAAAAGACAAATACTGAAAAGAGTGACAACACCAAAAATCTGGAAGGGCAATTACTGGATACAGAAGCATATGTGGGAATGAAAATAAGGCGCACCGTTAAGGTGGAACGACTCACAGAATGGCTAAGTGCGTCAGGTTGAACGAATCACCATAGACAAATAGGGCAGTGGTAAATGGTAGATTCAGAAGTTCGATAGATAATTGTACACATACCAAAGAAAAACAGCGTTGAGCACTCGGAGGTCGCTAAAAGCGGGCTACCAAACTACTTCATTATGCAATTGGTTTATGGGTCAATACTTCACCGAAAAGTGGCGTGTTTCTTTTTAACGAAGGGTGCAATTGGTTTTGATGAA
The DNA here is from genome assembly GCA_008508345.1 of Paragonimus westermani. NCBI lineage: Eukaryota > Metazoa > Platyhelminthes > Trematoda > Plagiorchiida > Troglotrematidae > Paragonimus > Paragonimus westermani. The sequence goes on along the minus strand of QNGE01002493.1, from coordinate 102,333 downwards.
AACACGTGTAACAGCAACTACTGGAAGATAATGATAAACTTTCAACTCTTCTGTCTTCTGAAGCATGTGATTTTCAGAGCATTCTCTCAAATATAGTTTGATGCAGAGAGTTGAATTTATGAATGATCAATTAGATTTGTCGTCTCCGTCTGGAAATCAGGAAATGAAAGCTGAGTCCTTGAAGGCATCTGTATGTTATCATGCTCAGGTGCTTTGTGCATCAACAGATCAACGCTATATCAACCACAAACTATATTACGAACGTATGAAATCTATAGTTCAAATGACTCGATGACATTGTGGTGTATGGCGAATTTGAGAGAACTTAACGCTGGCCAGTATTCCGTATATCCGAATTGAGCAGAACACAACTAATGAATAACAATCAAACGCTTGTGTTAGAATTACGCGCCGTATCAACAAGTGTACAACCTGAACCTCAATAATTGACGGGAAAGTATATGTTCAGTGACATTCATCACAACACGTTGAATGGGACTGCGGGTTCACGAAATCATTTCTGGGTTTCATTTGCAGTGTTGAAGATCTATGAATGATGTTTGTAATTTTTTGATTCGGATTCGAAACTGGAGGAGAATCATCATTATCTGAAGTCACACCAGTAGTTGGAACGAACTGATCTGTATCTTCAACACGTATATGATCCACGTGTCGATTGTGTATAGATGGATCATCCACGTCTAAAATTTGAAATAAGCATTTACCAAGATTCTTTAGAAGTAAACGAGATGACGGTATCAAGTCATTACCACGTTAGAAGGTAACTTCAGAGGATTGAAAACACATCAAGTTCGACCTCAAAGACCGTCCTTTGAAACGTTTGGCGGGACTTCCCTATGTAATTGAATGACAGGCATTGTGATATTGTAGCGAGAAGTTAGTAACACCTTTCTCAAGGTCTGTGAATGTAGTATACAGAAGAGACTTCATATCACTTTTTGTGTTTAAACAAAGATTTCAGCCTGACCATGAAAGCAGCAGTGAACAGAAGCTTGCATCCGATGCCGTTAAACCAAGTGTTTGAAGTATGACAGGGGGGTGTGACACCCTAACATCGTCAATCACTAACACAAGAGCGATACCGTCCCTGTTGAATACCCTTCTGTGTGCGTACATGGTGAACCATGCAGTGGGCGTTGTTGTGAAGGCCACTTCCAATAGGAATCAATCATTGCCAGCGCATAATACCTGTCAGGATAAGGACCGCTGTGATGCACATGAACCCGTTGCCCGGCCTCAGTTGACATCGGACATGGAATCCACCTAGACGGCGAATTGTGGAGTTTGTGATGGCAAAATGAACCACTTTTAGCCAGAAGACAAATATCAGCGTCAACCTCTGGCCACCAGCACGTTAATCAGGCCACAGACTTCATCTTCTCAACTCCAAGATGTCCGGAATATAGATCGTCCAGAACAGCTCTGCGAAGAGTTCGAAGAATAACAACTCCGTCATTCAAGCACAGTTATCCATTTGGAGTGAGTAACAGTTCTTAGCGACGCACACAAAAATTGTAGGGAATTTCCGTCTGACTTGTGGGATTCAACCACGACGTAGTGCACTGAGGATGGGTGAAAGTAACGTCGGGTATCGCGAATCAACTCTGTTCGGCTAACCGGCAGAAACTGGATTAGAAGGTAGTGAATACTAGAAGTTTGCTCAGATGTTTATGGAACACATGGCAAGTAATCCACGTGTTTGATTTTGTTGGCTGATTTGTGCACTATAGTATAGTCAAATGCAGTGAGTGCTATGTTCTATCGTTGGATCACGGCTGCTAAAGAACGTGTCAGTGACTTGTCAGGATTATAGATGAATTTCACCGCTTCATGATCCGACANCCACCTTCATTTGGCTCTTGGTCTCCCGGCCATCGGGCGATTTGATTATATTTGTTTATATTCACGTGAACCGGTAGTTCCGGGATGTCTATATTTGGCGAATTCAATGGTGAGTTTTGTCGTTGTCTACTCTTCACTTTATACTAATTTCCTTCTACGTTAACACTTTATTGTTAGGAAACTCGCTATTAAAACCGTCTTCCCTTTCCGATTCGACTGGGTTACTTTACAAGCTCAGAGTTTATGGACGCTCGCAGTGTATAGGCGTGAATTTTTTGAATCCAGTCCATCGATGGAAGTTGCGGGTAGACTGAGGGTTGCTCGAACACCCACTGGAATTTCAAAATCGCCAACGAACGCGAAGAACCTTGAATTAGACCCGCTGTAGGTGCTGGTGTGCAGCAGTCATGGTGTAGCCACAGGTCATCCACAAGCAGTCATTTGACGTGATAATTTTCTCGGCACACCCCACCACTCTCGGGACGATTTCTTCGCGAACACAGCTTCAACAACGGTCAGCTGGATATTGTCATTAACCTTCACGTTCAGCAGGCATCTACATGTTCAGACGAGCATTTCAAGCGCTGAGTGTTATTAACACAGACGTTTGGACCCGCGCATGTCAGGCCAATTGTGAGTGGTAAATCGCTGCTGACGATTTAGGGGTAATTCGCTCAGTAACGCTTATTCGACAATTCCAATAACGCCCAATCAAACAGTCGCGTTAACGGCACTACCTTCCAAGTCCGCAAAAAGTCAGAAAAGGCGGTCAAAAGGATTAATATTTATACGGAATCAGTGGATAAAATTTCACTAAAGGTGTTATTTCGCCTTGAGTGTGAGTTAATCGGATAAACAAGCTATCCAAAAAAGGGCGCCCAGAATGTCGCGAGCAAAGCACGAATACGCTAACTGCCACCAGTTAACAGGAAATGAGCTCACAAAAATAATCGGATGTTTACGAAGGTGGGTACGCGTCAACCAATATCAAGAAGGGAGGTTTTGCTAGATAAACAATGAGAGTTATAGGGAGAAGTAAATGCCGTGCAGTTATGGTACAAAATTCATCATGATCGTTTACCGCGCACAGCAGGGACTAAAAGTCAAATTTAGGATCGGCCTTTCAAAACAAACCAAACGGGCCTTAACAACTTCAGCGTTCCACATCATACCAAACAAAGGAGACACACGTAACAGACGAGCTTCAACAAATGGAACAATGGGTATTCTTAGGAATGTCAGCCTGGAAATCGAGGCACGAGGGTATCGATTGTATTCGGAGAGATTAGATCAATTAACTTTTGAAAAGTTCCTTGTATTGACTCTTAAGCAAAACATGTGCTTCATTTCTATGGCGTTGTCTGACAGATTCGTTTTGTTTAAATAATTTCGTTGTCATTTTCGAACTTCACCGTTCAGTGCTGTGCTTAAGCCGTCGCTACTGTTAAGCCGGTGTGTTTACTACATGGATGCATTGCTACGGCTATGTGCGTCATATTTCACTCGAAGCGACGAAGTTAGCTTAATCTGGCGAACGGGTGGTTATGTGGTCAAAAATGTGGTAGTATCGCTTGAAGCCATTCTATCCACAACAGAACTCCGGCACGGCAAAAACTGGCACCACCTGAATAAAACTGTTTAGAGATATCACCTTTTTGACTTGTTCTTGAGTGATTTTTGAGCTTTTCTCCTAGAAATCGTTTTTTGCAACTTGCGTCTGTCTAATTCACCAAAAGACAAATACTGAAAAGAGTGACAACACCAAAAATCTGGAAGGGCAATTACTGGATACAGAAGCATATGTGGGAATGAAAATAAGGCGCACCGTTAAGGTGGAACGACTCACAGAATGGCTAAGTGCGTCAGGTTGAACGAATCACCATAGACAAATAGGGCAGTGGTAAATGGTAGATTCAGAAGTTCGATAGATAATTGTACACATACCAAAGAAAAACAGCGTTGAGCACTCGGAGGTCGCTAAAAGCGGGCTACCAAACTACTTCATTATGCAATTGGTTTATGGGTCAATACTTCACCGAAAAGTGGCGTGTTTCTTTTTAACGAAGGGTGCAATTGGTTTTGATGAAAACACGTGTAACAGCAACTACTGGAAGATAATGATAAACTTTCAACTCTTCTGTCTTCTGAAGCATGTGATTTTCAGAGCATTCTCTCAAATATAGTTTGATGCAGAGAGTTGAATTTATGAATGATCAATTAGATTTGTCGTCTCCGTCTGGAAATCAGGAAATGAAAGCTGAGTCCTTGAAGGCATCTGTATGTTATCATGCTCAGGTGCTTTGTGCATCAACAGATCAACGCTATATCAACCACAAACTATATTACGAACGTATGAAATCTATAGTTCAAATGACTCGATGACATTGTGGTGTATGGCGAATTTGAGAGAACTTAACGCTGGCCAGTATTCCGTATATCCGAATTGAGCAGAACACAACTAATGAATAACAATCAAACGCTTGTGTTAGAATTACGCGCCGTATCAACAAGTGTACAACCTGAACCTCAATAATTGACGGGAAAGTATATGTTCAGTGACATTCATCACAACACGTTGAATGGGACTGCGGGTTCACGAAATCATTTCTGGGTTTCATTTGCAGTGTTGAAGATCTATGAATGATGTTTGTAATTTTTTGATTCGGATTCGAAACTGGAGGAGAATCATCATTATCTGAAGTCACACCAGTAGTTGGAACGAACTGATCTGTATCTTCAACACGTATATGATCCACGTGTCGATTGTGTATAGATGGATCATCCACGTCTAAAATTTGAAATAAGCATTTACCAAGATTCTTTAGAAGTAAACGAGATGACGGTATCAAGTCATTACCACGTTAGAAGGTAACTTCAGAGGATTGAAAACACATCAAGTTCGACCTCAAAGACCGTCCTTTGAAACGTTTGGCGGGACTTCCCTATGTAATTGAATGACAGGCATTGTGATATTGTAGCGAGAAGTTAGTAACACCTTTCTCAAGGTCTGTGAATGTAGTATACAGAAGAGACTTCATATCACTTTTTGTGTTTAAACAAAGATTTCAGCCTGACCATGAAAGCAGCAGTGAACAGAAGCTTGCATCCGATGCCGTTAAACCAAGTGTTTGAAGTATGACAGGGGGGTGTGACACCCTAACATCGTCAATCACTAACACAAGAGCGATACCGTCCCTGTTGAATACCCTTCTGTGTGCGTACATGGTGAACCATGCAGTGGGCGTTGTTGTGAAGGCCACTTCCAATAGGAATCAATCATTGCCAGCGCATAATACCTGTCAGGATAAGGACCGCTGTGATGCACATGAACCCGTTGCCCGGCCTCAGTTGACATCGGACATGGAATCCACCTAGACGGCGAATTGTGGAGTTTGTGATGGCAAAATGAACCACTTTTAGCCAGAAGACAAATATCAGCGTCAACCTCTGGCCACCAGCACGTTAATCAGGCCACAGACTTCATCTTCTCAACTCCAAGATGTCCGGAATATAGATCGTCCAGAACAGCTCTGCGAAGAGTTCGAAGAATAACAACTCCGTCATTCAAGCACAGTTATCCATTTGGAGTGAGTAACAGTTCTTAGCGACGCACACAAAAATTGTAGGGAATTTCCGTCTGACTTGTGGGATTCAACCACGACGTAGTGCACTGAGGATGGGTGAAAGTAACGTCGGGTATCGCGAATCAACTCTGTTCGGCTAACCGGCAGAAACTGGATTAGAAGGTAGTGAATACTAGAAGTTTGCTCAGATGTTTATGGAACACATGGCAAGTAATCCACGTGTTTGATTTTGTTGGCTGATTTGTGCACTATAGTATAGTCAAATGCAGTGAGTGCTATGTTCTATCGTTGGATCACGGCTGCTAAAGAACGTGTCAGTGACTTGTCAGAATTATAGATGAATTTCACCGCTTCATGATCCGACACAATTTTGAATGGTATTCCAAACAAATACTTATGAAACTGCTTTACAGCCCAGTATGCCGTCAGAGCTTCACGGTGTGTCTGAGCATAACCTCTTTCTGCCGGATTATGTCGGTGTGATATACACACAACTGGTTTGTCGTCCTGCTCAAGCACAGCTCCGATTCTAACTGGAGAAGAATCAGTACTAAACACAGGCATATTTGTAAAAGAAAACGGACGAAGTATAACATCATGTGACAAAAAGTTTAACAATGAACGTACACACTGTTCATGAGTTGGAGTCTACGTTATCTGCTTCTCAGAGAGCCAGTAGAATAAACACTCAGCAAGGTGAGAGAAATTTGGTATGAACCGGGAGTGGTACTGCAAAGAACCCAACAAAGAACGCAATTAGGATAGGTTTGTGGGTGAAGGTGCATTAACTAATGGGTTTGAATCCTTCACCGTCATCTAAGTAACCGAGACACTCTAAACTGCTCACAGTAAAAGCGCATTTGTTTGGATTGACAGCATTTTGTCAAATACTGCTAGAGCAGAGTCAAAAGACGGGAATCATGGGAGTATGTACGATTACATCATCCTGATAAACTTCAACACCACCCATACTCTTCATAATGCTATTCATTACGTGCTAAGACGTAACAGGAGAACTACTAAGTCATAATGTTAAAATCGGTACTGAAGAGGTCCATTAAGTGCGTTGATTGTTGTTATCGTCACTGATGCCTTATCCGCAGGAATTTGTAGTTATGCATTTATCAAGTCAATCTTGGAGATAACTTTAGATCTCAAAAGCTCGTTCAGAATGTCCTGAAGTTCAACAGTGGTACACGTATATTGTTCAAGGCATCGATTTACAGTAAGTCGGTAATCGCCATATATACGCGGAGTTTTCCTCTCAGACTTCAAGGGTGTCACAATCGGCGTTGCTAAATGACGCACTTTTCTATCAGCTCGTCGAGCGCCTTAGTTACCGGTTCATGGAGTCAATGAGGAATTATATGACGCTTCAGAAAAACCGGACCACCAGTTACTTCTAGTCTAACTGGGGGGTAGCTCCATTCCACCGGTGGCCATCGAGCACTTGAGAACTAGGTTTTTTTAGCTTGTAGGATTACTCAGTAGTACAAGCAGGGAAATCTGGATATGAAGCATTTTTAAAATCTTCATCCTCAAAACGGATGGGTCATGATGAGTAACAATAAAGGTGCAATCAAGTGGGCTGTGCTGTTTGTTAAAGATCTGAATGGTGACTGTATCCGAAACAGGGATGTACTGACCAGTTGCACTTTGTATGGTTACAGAACAAGGATGTAGTATGTAATTTGGATAGAACTGTGATAGATGTCTTTGTGTTCTAATAGATTCTACACTACCAGTGTAAACAATAAAATCATGCCCCGTGCCACGTACTGTGAAAAGGGTGTGAAATAGATGCCCTGAAGTAGATGGGTCAACTGTCAAAGTGAAGGACTCCATCTTGCCACACGTAGCATCACATTCATTTGGATCAGTTTCTACAAATTGGCGATTTCTGTTCGATTTACAGCCCATGTAGCACATGGCTCACCGCGACTGAACTGTTTCTTGCGGGTTTCGGTGGGCCATGAGAAAAATCATCAAAACAAACATCCCATGAAATAATCCTCCTAAAGGTGAATGTTTATGAACATCACCTCAAAATCTGCATTCATCTTTTCAGCAAAATCAGTGAAACAATATCTGGACATTTTGTAAATCACCTCGTTTCCCGCACTTATGCCATATGGAACTGCGTTGAATGCATGTGCATCTCGAATGTCTCTTGCCACATGAGGCACGATTCCCGAATCTGCTAGTGGCGTGTGTCGTTTGATGCGAAGGATGTTGGGAAACTGGTCGAGAATCATGTCTAGGAGCCGAATTGAATAGCCACAGAGTACTGTGTTTTGTAGATTGCTTTCTCATCGATTCAAACAAGACCTAGACCTCACTAGAGCTTCCATTCTGGGCTGTATTATTGTAATATGCCAGTGAAGAAGGAGAACAGGCGTGTGTTGGTAACCGTTTATGGAAAACACGTAACACTACTACGAAAGTAAGGAAACGGTAAGAAACGTTATAGGGCATTACGTCACCTTTCAATCAGTCAAGTTGTCCTCAATTGGGGTCTCTTCTTCGGCGACTGTACAAACCACCGGCTCTGCAACACAATGGAGAGGGAGAGTGATTAGCCGCAGCTCACATATGACCTTGGTATTTTGACGCGAAGGTTTCGGGAGTAGCAGTGGTTGTTTGTGTAGATCCGGAACATTAATGTCGGCGATGAGCCGGTCACAAATTTGGACCTCCTATTGATCAAAAAAACCAAATCTTACTGCTTGAGTTTGAATCCGGAGAATAAAGTCACTGACTGATTGGTTCGGTTGGCGCTTCATGATATTGAATTTGGCTCATTCGGCGACCTCAAAATATACAGGAGTGACATGACCTAGTTGTATGTCCTTTAGGCGTTTATATGGGAGATCCGTCAGCGAATCTGAATAAGATAGATTCCCCAGAAAACAGTTGGCCTCTTTTTTCACTCTCGAGAGGAAGAAGGCTGATGTTGTTTCCACATTTACCCTGGAAACGGTCCTACACCCCACGAGGGGATGAGTGAGTGTCCAAAGTTTCGGGAAGCATAAGATACATTGGTATTGATGACTGTCGCGACGCCGATGAGACATTTTGTGAATAGACAGAACTTACTGCGAACCAGTATCCCGTACGTCCGAATGGAGAAGAACACAGCAAATGAACGACATTCAAACGCTTGTATCAGAATTACGCGCCGTGTCAAAAAACGTACAACCTGAACTTCAGTAAGTGACGTGAAAACATATATGTTCAATGACATTCATCACAGTTATATTCTCCAATATGAGATATGTCAAGTAAAACGCATCCATCTTTTGTTCGATTTGGGTTGGAATCCCAAGAGTTTTCTGCCTCTTTATTCTTGGTTTATTCCTAGTTTGTACCTAATACTCTTTCTGTAACGATGTCAGTGTTGTTGATAAGTTTGTGTTTCTATGTTGACAACTGTAATGTGGTCACATGGGATCTCCATAATACTATACAAAAAGTCATTCTTCTATCCTTTCAATTCTCTATCCCGCATTCGACGTTCACTTGAAATCAAGAACGTCTACTCATATGTAACTGTGCTTTGCAAGATGTCCATGGTGATTACTCCTGGATAGATAAAACTAGTCTCCCGCTTATCGGAATTGTGCAGAACACAAAGAATGAGAGATAACCACACGCTTGTATCAGGATTACGCGCCGAATCAAAAAGTGTGCACCGTGACCTTCACCAATTGCGTTGAGTGTAGCGTATTGTACACTATTTTCTACTTCACATTTTTTGTTGTTATTCATACCTTTTCATCTTCTTCAACCTCACAGGTACACATGATGTTTGAACGAGGTTAATCGATACACAGAGTAATCAAGAATTTTCACAACAATGACACTTCCGAGTTCGCGAGTTCTGTTTTCTGTTCGCGTTCAGGGTCGGTGGCGTACAAATCTTTGGAAGGGTTAGAATTCGGCGGAATCAACCGTTTAGTTCAGCAAATTTATTTATTTATTTACCTGTCATTGGAATTATCTCAGTCGTGACATTGAGACTATCTGGGGGACACACGACAAGTAGTATCAGTGAGAATCCTCATTTGGTGTAGTGGAAAACTAAACCAACGTGCCTCCACGAACTATTGTGAGTTATTTGTTTTCCTTTCCATCAGATTTCGGCTTCCTATTCACACTTGAGTTTCCATATACTGTTTAGATCCACTACAAGTGCATGGGTTCAATGACATTCATAGCGTCTATTTAAGCGTACGCCAGATACCTGAACGTTTGCACTAATATATCGTTTATCATCCTGCGTATGCTCTAACTTCGCAGTTCTTCACTCTGGAGATCATCGGCTTCCCGAGAGACACTGTTCTCTGACCTTAGTCGACTCGGGATAACCCGTTTCCAAATTGGCTACATTCCATTTTTAAATGAATTGAACTATGGACCCCCATGAGAAGTCTTTGATCCAAATTGTTCGCCGATAATAAATTCCATGCGCGATAGTTTATTTACCTATGATCGAATTATGTTACAATCTCACTTGTATGTTAAACTTAAAATGTCTACGCCCACTACTTCTCGAACTGTTTCATTTCTGACGTTTTTAAATGAACTGCGCGTGTGGCTGTAAAGACACGTGGAACTGGAGTAGTTCACATCTCACCAAGGCTGCTTAAGTACACTTCCATCAAAATCAGCAATGAGTGGTAATGCATGGAAATTCGTTATGGTAAAGAGTAGCGTTGAAATTACGTGCCTTTCAGGGTAAACTTACGGGCCAGGTAGACAAAAGGGTGTGAGCAGACGGACTAAACAAATCATAAGAACCAGTGGCTAACTGTAAGCACTACGACTGCACTTCTGTTGCAGTTTGGTACTTTCATCCTTGTAGTGAGCATGTAGGGTTGCGTTTTTACCTTCGCTCACCAGTTGTTTGAGACGTATCCCCGACAAGACAATTCAGCCCTAATCCTGATAGCCATGGAACTAGAACGCTGTAAAATTTGGAAGTAAACCAGACATGCACAAAAGTGTTTGAAAATGTAAGTATTCAACCCTAGCCCACTGTGGAACCACCGACATCCACCAGACGGAGACCGGAGGACGTGTGAAATTGGCTGTAACTAACTTGGCGGCAGTTAAAACTCCGAGCTGGAGGTGGGTAGAATTCTTGTGTATATAAAACCACTGTCGGAAATACGTGGGAGGACTCTGGGCTTATGGGTGGTAGGTTTATCATTAGGAACCTGTAAACATCAGCTGGTGCAATTGGTCGCGCTACCGTAGACGACCGAAATGAGTTCACATTCGGTACACCATAACAACCATACATAAAAGCATGTACACAGAAGAGAAAAGCAGAATGGCGTGCAGATCATCCGTTGCCCCCTTTTAATTGCTTACTCAAAGGCATTTTTGAGTTGCCCATGCGGCACACAGCCCCATTCTAATGTGTAACCTTGGAAGGTATATGGTGAGCAGACGAAAATAGCTGTATATTAGTGCACAGACCAAGCTTAATCAACCCATGTTCAATTGTGAATTGTATTTCACACAACTTTCCGACGTCCAATGATAACATTCATGTCATCCACGGATAATTGTCCTTTTTCAGGCTTGTTTAAATGCGCTGATTTGCATCAATTCCAAAATAGAGGCCGCATTGAATCTATTACGTCTGTGATTCATCGGCACTGCTCCGTCGCCGCTGAGAGTCTTGTGTATTGTGGTGCATAAATTTGTTCGTCAACATTATGGACTGCACTTGAAGCAATCGATATTGGGCCAATTGACGAAGCGATTTATGTGGTAAGAGTAATCGTCGTCATCCGAGAAGCTTCTCACACCTCCATAGTAAGCAAGGTACACCAGTTCTGATAGATTTTTCACTGTAGACTCCTGGATTCTCAGTCAAGGAACAAACAGTTTCTCGCATACTTTGTAGCCATATCGTCGGATTTGCTGTGATAAACTTTCTCTAAAGAACCAATACAATCAATACTGTCCTAAAATAGGACGTGATTGTAACATTTGTCACAACCGCTTGAAGTCAGCGCCACTTGCGGCATGCACAATCCCACCAGTATCGTGAGCCAAGAACGGGGCTGGTGCAAGGGTTGTTCATCCAAAGAACTGATATATGGGTTACGCGTTCCAACAAACAGCAAACAAATCCACTTAGTTGCACATAGCGTTTGTCCCACAACTTCCAGATTGCCATAGTTGCCAATCCTCAGTTCCTGTACGTACCGGGAATCATTTCGAGATATCCTCTACTGCGATATCTTCTGTTATTTTTTCCCGCGGTTGCTTCACTAACAAAATCCGTGCCCCTGCCTCATTACTGAATAAAAGTGATATGAGGGGTGGAGTGCGATCGATTATACTCCTTATACTTGTTTCTCCTAGTCAGGCGCGCATCTGAGCGACCGATGTAACCACACGCTTTTTGCATTCACTGCGAGTCTCCCCTTAAACTGCCCCCTCCAAGTGGTGATACTGTATAATTCAAGCTCATGGGTCGGAATCAACGGGGGTATAATTACAAACACGGTTTACAGTTTACTTATCATTTGGTACAACTATATTCATTCTGATATACATTTACTCCATGAGTACTAGTCTATCGTAGGCGATCTATTTAAGTCGTTCCTAAGTTTACATATGTGACCAGTGTGAGAAGTGCGGAAAGTAAAGTGGCAACATTGACGTGGTCGCTGGAGACGGAATGCATAGATATGTTAGAACAGAATTTTGAAAGCAGGGGACTTCGTAAACATTGTTCGTCCTTGCCTGTTGCCCAAGTCTTCCCCGAGATGTCTCAAGGATTCTTCTTGCCTCCATTCTCCCCCCTTTTCATCCCCAGTTTTCCGGCTGCGGCCCTCCTGGTGTCATACTTTAAAATGGGACTAGCGTTATTCGACTGTGTTGGTGCTGTTGATTTACGATTTAAAAGGGTGCAATAGCATTCTGGCTTTGCCTGGTATCTTGTTAAATGTACACCTAACAAACATGTCTGGTCAAATATTAATTTCACATTTTGTTTGAAGGGGTTGCAACACGTAGAAATCCGCTTGACCATAAGGCCCTTGTTGTTAACTGCGATTATATATCTTGTATTCACCATCGAACTACTATTGCTTGTAAGTCTAGACTGCTTGTGCTTATTCTGTAAGTACTCTGTGATGAAAGTGAAACTGAATTGTGCAGGTTCAAGCACTCACGGAGTTATTTATTATATGTCCCAGTTTAGTGACCGGTGGTCGTATGGCTTCTCAAAGGATTTTGTGATTTCTCAATTGGTTGAACTGAATACATGATTCTGTGTAGGCCCGCTATAGAAGGCCTGCGACGGACTTATGCCACTTCCCCCAGTTGTGCAGCTAACTGCACACAGTGAATGTTTGTCCTTTTCCTAAAAATTCATCTATTATCCGGTTCATCAAAGTCCTTTAGCCTGTACATTTACCCGTGTGGTTTTAGGGATTCGAGAGTTCTACGAACTTTTCGCCTGGCACGCTTTTAAATGTCACCGAGTGTGCTGCAACCCACCTCGCATTTCCTTTCTTTCTTCCCTTGGTTGCTGCCGGTGACCCCAGATCAGGTTAGAAATAACTACTTCTAATCCCAACCATTGTTGGAAATAGACGGTTTGTTTTCAAACCTTACCGTGTTCTTTTAGTTCACTGCCTGTTGGGAAGACACATCGACAGCTCTTCAGTGGACGACGGTTAAGTGCACACCCATTTGTTCACCACATCAGTTGTATCAGTCATATCAAGTGAGATAAGCAAACCCAAATGAATCTGTGTAGTTTGCATTGGCGTTGTAAATCGAATTTTGCATAAATTAAAACGGATATGTCTTTTGTTGCTTGTTACGCACTAGCTAAAATATTGTCAGTAACGAAATTCTCATTAACTCTGCATTAGTTTTGTTCTTGAACATCTTTTGTTTAGCCACAGATGGCATATTGTTTCTTGTGTACCACCTGCTATCGATGTAGGTCAAATTTTGCGTAAGTTCAGTCCGACATTTTTTACGTCATTTGATAATGAGTAATTGGAGGGAGTTTCACTAGTTCCAGCAGGTTTATACTGTAACTCATGTATGAAGTGAGGCATGTGAACATTGATGTCCTCTGAAAAAATGTTATAGCGAGTTGGAACACACACACTCCCTGCCTATCACCTCAGTTGCTGGCTGTGGTATTTTGATACGGTTGGCTCAGCAAGCCTGTGGTGAAATTGAAGAGGTTTTAATAGGCCATAATATAATGTACTCATTCTTCAAACTGTTTGGTGAATCGCAGACATATTCCCCTATATTAGGGTAACTAGACCGAAGCGCTGTACACTCTAGATGTGGAGTGGTGTGCAATTAGTGCAATGAGTTCACCCAGAGTCCAGTCAAATTGAAGGTACGCTTCGTAACTCTCAGCAGATGGATTTTCAGCTCCTTATATAATGAGTTCCCTAGCAATAAGAGATAATTATCTGATTGGACACCAGCCACGTAATTATTCACCCAGAATCTTAGTAGAATGTTACTTTCGAAACCAACAGAAAAACCAATGGTTCAGGTTCACGGGTGACTCAGGAGTGAGACGGTCACGTGTAGGCAGATACAAAGCTAAGTAAGGAGTATCAGAAGAACGGCAACACCGGATTCGTACCGCAGTCTGATGGAGGGGTTAAAAATACTGAAGGAATAAACCTTCTTTTGCTCACTCACAGTAGGCGGTGAGTAGACGATATCATTAAGAAACACAGATATGACTAAACAAATAGTGAATAAAAACGTGAAACCAATGAAAGACTTTCATCAACCAAAATGATTGACTCTCATGAATAGTATTCTAGGCTACCCCAAAAACAACCTTGAGTGTTGTTCGTTAAGTGTTCGAAACATCTGCACATTACTGCCATCTGGAAGTGGACAGTGTGTTACATGAGGAGGAGGAATACATTAACTGATTTGTTCATTGTTCAATAAGTTCCACGAGTTGTTAAGTCTGTAGTGGATTGGTACGTTTCTGTCTAGAATCGTGCCCATTCTCTACAATAATTAAATCAGAAAAACTGATGAAGACCCCAGTGCATACACCAAGGGCTTGTGATCAGTAAACACAGTGAAGAGGCGACCTTTCAACGCATGACGGAACTGGCGTATACCCAGGTATATAGCAAGTAATTCTCTTCCAAACGGTCGGTAACAAGCGTTTCGAGAAGAAACCTAAGGGTTGCCACTTGTGATCGACAAACTGTTGTAATACGGCACCGACAGCTACACTTGAAGCATCAGTAAAAAGAAAGTGGGGCTTGAGGGTCTGGGTGGGCTAAAAGAGCTTTTTCAATTTCTACAAAAGCTGTGCGTGCTGCGTCCGTAAACTTTAATTCACGTGTACCGCCTCGAAGTAAGTCCGTGAGGGGTTGCGGAATTTGCGCACAATGAGGGATGAACCGACGATAGTAATTTACTAGGCCGGCGAAACTTCGAAGTTGTTTGAAAAAAGCTGGCTCAGGAAAATCAATAGCAGCACTTACCTTTGCTGGTAAAACTTGGATGCCAGAAGGTGAAATAATGTGGCCTAAAATTCTATTCCATCCTTTCCAAGTCTGCACTTAGCTGGATTAACGGTTACCCCGTGTTGGGCTAACCTGGCGAACAAGGAACGTAGATGTTGCACATGTTCTTCTTCCGAAGAACTGGCCACCAATATGTCGTCTAAGTAGGGGTAAACAAAATCCAGGCCTCTGCATACTTCGAACAGGCCAAAAGGCGTGATGACGGCCGTTTTGGGGATATCCGCCTCCTCTACTGGGATCTGGTGGTAAGTGCGGACCAGATCAATCTTACTGAACAAAGTTTCACCAGGAAGACAGGTTGTCAGATCCTGGATGTGCGGGATAGGATACCTATCAGGGATTATGACCTTGTTGAGGCCACGGCAATCGCCACAAGGGCGCCAATCACCTGACTTCTTGGGAACCATATGGAGTGGGAAGGCCCATGGACTTTTAGAAGGACGGATTATCCCTAGTTCGAGCATGTGTTCAAACTCCGCTCTAGCTATTTTAAGTTTGCCCGGGGCCAGACGTCTTGGTCTACAAGAGACTGGTGGGCCTTTAGTTTTAATGTGGTGCGTACACGTTGAAGTGACTGAAAGGGGTTCGTTCGCAGATCGAACGAGCTGTGGGAAAGCTAAAACTAAGGATGCGTAAGGCTGAGAGATTTCAGGCTGAAGAATAAGAGGACTGATGGCCTATGAGTATGCCTGGGTGCCGTTGATGCTAATTTTTGTACGAGAATCGACCAGTTTCGGTCTTCGCGTATCGACCACGAGGTCGAAATGCTGGAGAGAATCAATTCCCAAAATAGCGAAAGGTACGGCTGCAACTGTGAAAACTCAGCGAAATGTTCGCCGGAGGCCTAGGTCAAGCGTCAGTGAGCGTTGACCATAGGTGGGAATGGGTGTGCCGTTAGCAGCACGAAGCGTGGGTAGGGAAGATTGGGTCGCCTCGCCGGATCTTGGAGGAATCACGCTGACTTCTGCCCCGGTATCGACCAGAAACGTGATTCCCGTGCTTGAATCCTTAATGTGAAAGAGGCGACTGTTAAGGAGGGTGCCGGCCGCGTTTGTCACCACTGCGGGCCGGCTTGGGAGTTTCCCTGGTTGAAGTATTTACAAAGGGCGACGCAACGCTTCGCCCGGTTGCCGAACTTGTTGTGGTACCAGCACAATTTGTCAGATCCTTGAGATTTACGCGGGGACTTACTTCGACGTCGACGCAAAGGAGATCGTGTCTTAAGGCGGGTGAAATCTCGCCGAAGAGCTGATATCTTCACCCAAACCGTGCGCAAATCATCGGTTGGCGGACAAGATGAAAGCTGCGGAGCTGAAAAGCTTGGGATCTCGGGAAACTTGGCCGTACGACTCGTCACCGCTGTAATGGAGACAGGGGAGACGGTGCAAAAACGATTATGAATCTCATCAGCGAGTTGTGCTGCGTCCAACAAGGTCGGGGACTTGGCTGCTGTGAGAATAGCTTGCGTGTTAACCGGAAGGCGTTGCATCCACAACTCCTTGAGGAGTGTCTCATCCATGGATGAGGGGCCCAGCAACTGTTGCATTTGAAGCAGCAAATCAGACGGTCGCTTATCTCCCAGTTGCAGATCCCTAAAGAGCTGTTGTAGCCGAGATCTATCAGAAGGCGTGACCCGTTTGATTACGGCTTCCTTAAGGGCTTCATATCTATGTTCGGCGGGTGAATTCAGCAGGAGGTCACGCACTTGCATCATGACATCCTTGGGAAGCCTGGCCAAGAGTTGATTAAATTTAGCCTGATCTGCCGTAACGCGCTGATTGCAGAACTTCGCCTCTAGGTACATAAACCACAAAGCGGGTTCCATATCTAGGAACTGTGGAACAGTAAATGTGACTGCTCTAACTGTCGGCTTCTGTTCTACCTCCCTTGCAATATAAGGCAGGAATATATATCTACTAAAAGGACAAACAAAAAATTGCGTATATATACATATATATATATGAACGAATAAAATCTAGTAATCTTCCAAAATTCAAAACGGTTTACCGGAATTAAGAGGTTTCGGGTTAAAATAATTTGCTGCAGTGAACCGGAAAAAAAGTTGCTGAAAACAAAGGATTAATAATCGAGCTCACCAAATTGTAGAGGACTGGTACGTTTCTGTCTAGAATCGTGCCTATTCTCCACAATAATTAAATTAGAAAAACTGATTATAGGACAACGACGTTTATTGCAAAGAGACTGGGAAAGCGAGCTGTAAGCAAAACACAACAGAATCAAAGCGCGACAGACCAGTAGCTAGCGACCGGAAGGTGCAGGTGTACTTGTGACCTTGGACGGTCGAACCAACGAGAAAATCCAGACATGCAACCAAACAATGTCAATAGTGTCAACAGTCAAAATAAATAGCAAAATAGTTGGAATACGTGGCAAACTAAGAATATCTCTACATGTCTAGTTGTGGAGCAACGTTACACTATATGTGTGAGAAGACAGCTAATTTCTTCTCAACAATTGGAGTTCTGACACTACAGCTATAACCACGTCTCCCAGAACGTAACGCCACTGTATTTGCTTGGGGCTTGTTAGGTCGGATGATGAAGTTGCGCCAGAACGTTGGAAATGTTTTCACACCTGACAGACAAACACACTAATGCACACCGTGAAACGGGTCAGACTTAGAGTGACTTGCAGAAAGTCCACTCTTAACGTCTTTAAACAATCACTTTGTTAAGGCCGGTCATTGCAACCCGGTTTATGAAATCAACTCTATTGGACAATATTATGGTGAAGATAAGGTTGAAAGGTTTTCTAAGCGTGTTAAATGTTAATGTCTACGACTTCATACTGCGCATTTTTGCCACGTTGGAACTAAAATGGTTGAATATGATATAATAGACCTCTGTGACTAGCTGAAGCAGTCAAATGAAACAGGAACTTACCAACACGTGCACAATGATCTGAGATTAAGGGTCATATTTAAAAGAAGTGTGCGGTAAGTTTGGTCATTGTTGGATTACTTCAATGTGGTCTGTTACATTAGTATTGAACTTTTAATGGGAAGAATGACGTAAACCTGCTGTGTGGTAC
Organism: Paragonimus westermani; assembly: GCA_008508345.1. Taxonomy (NCBI): domain Eukaryota; kingdom Metazoa; phylum Platyhelminthes; class Trematoda; order Plagiorchiida; family Troglotrematidae; genus Paragonimus; species Paragonimus westermani. Next base: position 84,275 of record QNGE01002493.1, on the reverse strand, counting down.
TTGAACCTATATGCACGATGCTCTGAGTGACAAGTATATGCTAAATCATACACAGTGCACAAAAGCCTAAACGTTTGTACTGGGAACAGTTAGGAATGGCACACGAAGGTGAGGTAAGGTACTGATGACTTATCTACAAGCGTTTCACTTATAAGTATGAGTGGCTTGATAAAGACGACTTCAAGAAATGATATCAGAACAACCAGTGTTACGGTTGTTAAGGTATAAAGTATAACTACAATTGCTGGGGCTGTTTTACACAACACACATCGGGCACACGTGAGACATTTCCGGTTTCCTGCAGAATGGGACTCATACTAAAAGTGACATCCAAGTATGAAGGCATAAGCATACGCTAGCCAAACTCACACCTCCCTCTAACAAGCATACTGAATGTCCTGTTATTGATAAGATGGATGGCAGTGCTAGTATCTAAGATTTTTCAGTAGGAGTCTACTCGATCCCCATACACCGATGTCAAAACGAATGACCAGAATATTTTGAGGTAGGGCTACCGAATAATGTGTGTGGGCCATACCAGAACACATCTGAAGATAATCAGCTTTCTGAAACAGAACGGCAAGTGGTATAACCATGCGACGGTAAATGCCACCAAGAGCTAACGCGTGTGAACAAAGCTGTATTGAAAAGGCTGGCACCAAAATGTTATCTCTCTTGAAAAGTGATTTCTAAACCAGTAAGTCCCAATAATTAACTCCATTAGGTGCATGAGGAACTGCAAGGAACCCTAACACACACCGATTGCAACTGGTACCATTGTGCTGAAACCATATTTAAATATATTAACGATCGAATGCATTTTTTAGAGCCCTCTGGTCTTGACGCAGAGAGCTGTTTCAGAAAGAGACTCTTCAGTTTGTCCAATCAGGATCACTGCAGGTTTACTCGGCAGATTTGATTTCCCCCACTGAGTGGACAAAGAATAAACAGTTACGCCTAGTGCTCCTTCTAAATAATATATTTTAATCAGTAGTGTCGAACAGATTTTCTGAAATACATAACGATGCGGTCACTAAGATCAAACAGCCTGTCACAAGTGTCATGAAAGCATTATAGAAGAATGTCATCGATCAAAACAGCCAGACAAATCACCGCATTCGGAATCTCCATTATCATGCATCCACGACTTGTCAAAAACCTACTTAGAATTCGTTCATCTCAGGCTAGATTAGTGGACGGTCAATTAATCCGATCACTTGTTAGCTCACTGTGAAGCGGAAACCACCGAAAACGTGTAATCAAAATTAAGCAGCTTTTATTTGGAAATCTGTTATAATTCATGTAGAAGACAAAACGGTTGTGGATTCTAGTGCGTAATTTTTAGTCACTAATGGTGAGCCTATTGAACCGAAAGCCATTGTTTTTACAGTGACCGAACAAAAGGTCTACAAAAAAACTTTCTGTAAGTGACCTGTTTCATTTCAACGGTTTAGAAGTTGCTGTGACTTGATGAGGCATGGTATGGACGAGTTAATACAGTTATTGTTGGTAGTTCATTGGGACTTGTGATGCTTGACATCTGCGTCAGTAATGTCGGACAAAAAGCAAGGCAACTTTTACCGACAGCGGTGCAACGTAACACCTATAAAATACTTCCACATACTGCAGTGCAAAATCCGGAGTGGAACGACTGTATAACCAACTGAATTTAGTGCACTAAAACTCTTTTTAGCATAACCCTCCTAACTTTGTTTCAAGAAACAATGGATACCGTTGATTAGACCTGCTCTTTGATTCACTGAATAATAGAAGTCAGGTTTGCTCGTGTTGAGGACCTCTGCGTGCTCTGAGTCAGCTCCTGCCCTTGTTTCTATCTACATCTGTCCTTTTTCTATATATAACCTCTGGTGATTTCTCCCCAACATTTATGGCATGTTTCCACTTTATATTGGTTTTGGTTTCAGCTATGTATACGTGTATGCCGGAACGAAACTGACAGGTATCACATTCGGGAGAATTTTGTTGTTCCACGGTAGATATTTATCCCAGTAGCTCCAGGTTACTATTTTTGTGAACATAAAGCACATTTGGTCGGTAAATTTGTTGTCTAAATGCTCGTTGTCGGCCGTACAGCGTCAATTTATTTTTTGACCTGCGCCAGAAGAGACATCCGTACTTTTTCAATCGCCATTGGCAGATTAAAATTCTGTTGAGGGTATGGGCCGTCATTCCTTGAAGGTAGCAAGCAGTTCTTTCCCATTCTTGCCATGTTACTCACTAACTATATTTTACATTATGTAACTTTACTGGCGAACAGCGCGACAAATCTGCCAACTGTAGAACGAATTGTGTGCAACCATTTTTGTCGTTGGCTATTAATAAACAGACGACAGTAACCGAACGCCATTTCGTGGTACGTTTTCTTTCAGCTGAACTCCGTAGCCACAAGCCTGGATATTGCACTTTAGGGAGTTACATTACCCTACCAGTGTGCATTTCTTATCCACCAAATCATCACCGGAAAGAACTATTATATCAAGTGATGAATCAGGAGATTTACTGTTAAAAATAAGTGTGGGAAACCTTTTGGTTGGACACAGTGCGATATAAGCGATCAAAAGGTTTTCTGTCATTTTGGCAAATAGGCGACGGAGCTGTGTAACATCCGGGAAACGCCTGTGGGTTTTTCGCGTCTGATTTATCGTTTCGCAATAAAATTCCATTTAGTTGACCTATCCTTGAATATTTGTCAGTTCAATTAACGCACTGTGCCTATTTGGTTTCATTCACACAGCTGGAAGAGTCACGGAACGATTCAGAGAAGACTGAAGGAGACGATGTGGAGTGGTATCGAAAAGCGTACAACGTAGCCCATCACTTGTGAGTTGTCGATATTTTCCCGGAACAAATATGTTTTTAGTCCTTGTTACTTACCTACGGGGGTTCTGGATTTCTAGCTGGGTCTACACAAACTGTACCCAACGGCCCGAGGCTAATAGGAGATCTATTGAATTGATACAGTTTTCTTCTTAGGTGGCAAAGTAACAGGGCTTACAGCAAGTGATACACATCATGAGCAACTGAATAACAGTTTCTGCCATCTGATCTTTTCTAACACAATTCATTCAGTGAAACGAAAATAAACGACAACCACGTCAGACCTAGACAATAACGAATCAGCATATATGCAAGCGAGTGTACATTTGACTGAAGAGCACATCAACCTTTGAAATGTACATGAATGCCAATGAAAATTCCTTCCTTGGAAATGGCATGCCAGTGATCTACATTGAATTGTATTGGTGACGTTTCAATTTTGGCACAGAAGTTTGTTTTGCCAGGATAAACTGGTCACAAGTTTCCACCCACTTAAGACAAGCAAGACGGATGCCCAAACGGTGCTGTCGCACGCTGGGCCCAGACAATAGAAATACAAGTCAAGACTGAGTCCCATCTGCCGTGAGCGGTAGGTTGGGGCAAGAAATGGTCAAGATTTCCTGGTACAACAATATGTGGTGCTCGTGATTGCTCAACTTCTGATACGTCAGTGGCCAGACGAGTTGAACCTGTATGGGATCAAACCGTGCTTCCCAAACGCCCTTCCTCCCCCCAAATCTGGGGAATACACAATCGAATAATTTGTGTTGGGTCTCTCCTTGTTTTCGTCCCCAAGTGTCGTTGTTCAGCATCATTGACTCAAGTGTACTGTTGCCTTATGTCTGCATGTTCTTGAATTATGTCAGATTGAAGAAATTATGCAACTATTGCTTAATCCAAATTATCCCAAATTTACGATCACTAAAAATAGTCCGATAGATTTCACCATCAGTGAACAGCCATCAGTAAACCATATAACTTCATGCCTACGGGTTCTAAATTTGTGTTTTGACAAATGATCCCGGCGTTTAACTGACACACATGGAATTGAACAAAGCAGTTAGAACGCGAGAAATGGTAGATGCAAGCATTTCGTATTGACTCATCTGTACCAAAGTTACAACAACATGGATGGGCTTTTTTTATAACAGATTAATTGAGGGGTGGATAATCAATCAGTGGGTTAGGTTAAGTCATTGTGTTCAGGGAATGGCCAAGTTCAGGAACAGTTGTTCCTGAACACAGAGAGCTGGTTTGAGTCGATAAATTGCAACTGCTTCAGCAAACCGTAAGAATCTCCGGTTAGAATGACGCAACAGGATTTTGAATGCACAAGATGGATCGATAGCGTGACCGGTGGTCAGGACGTGTCTGGTGACTGAGGAAACTGGCTGTTTACGCGTTTCAGCAACATTGCCATTCTCCAGTAACACGGACTTCTGTACATATTTTGGTAGATGTTTCTTTATTCTGAAGCTCAAGCATCTCTCGGTTCTGCCAATGTAACTTTCTCCGCAGTCACATATAAATACAATATGAAGTGGCACCGATAGGCTGATCTCCTTTGACTGAAGGCACTGGTAGCTTCTTAGTCCAAGCGATTACACGAAGTTCAGCTGCATTAAACGCTTGTTTAATTGAATTCCTAACCGCTGTGTTGTTTGGTGTATGACGTAATTACCCCTAAAAGGTAGTTTTACGTAGCCTCTCTTTTGCTCTACAGTGACTACCTCTTCGGGTGGTAATTTTTGTCTACTGTGCCTATCTATGAACCTTCTGGGGTAACCATTTGATTGTAATACAGACGTAATCAGACCTAGTTCCTCCGCGAGGCTGTCGGGCGTACAGATTCGCTTTGCTCGTGTGAAAAGAGTATTTACTAGTGCTCGTTTGTATTGTATCGGTGTGAAGCTGCTAAAGTTTAGGTATTGACCTGACCATGTTGGTTTCCTATACACGGTTCTTCTAACCGAGCCATCTTCCCGACGACTTATTAGGATGTCTGGAAATGGCAGGCAGTTGCCGACCTCAAATTCACAAGTGACCTTTAGATTAGGATGACGACTATTTAAACGCTGCACCAGGTTATCTATCATCTGTTTGGATCGACTGAAAATTGGTGTGTCATCTACGTAACGCTTGTAATATGACAAGTTTTCTATCTCCGTAGCTAGCTGTTGCTCAATTTTTAGCATGAAAAAGTCTGCTATGATGGGACCTAGTGGACTTCCCATGGCTACTCTGTCTATTTGACGGTAGGACTGTTCAAGAAAACGAAAACTGACATTCTCAGTACAGAGCAGCAAAGTTTCCTTCAATATGTCGTTGGGGAGTGGCAACGAAGTGTGACTCATTTCAACGAGCTCACAAATCGTGTCGTGCAGCGGGACATTAGTGAAAAGTGACTGAACATCTATAGAGCACATCAGTTCGTTAGCAAGACTGATTCTGTCCAGGTCACTGATCAATTCAAAGGAATATTTGATGGAGCATTTCTGAAATTTATGTTTTACTGGGGTTAGAATAATGACCAGCTAGCGTGCTAATTTGTGGTAAGGTGAGTTTGTCATTGCCAAAACTGGCCTAAGTGGCATTCCAGACTTGTGGGTCTTTGGTGGGCCGTAAAGTTGAAGTGTTGACGACCCATACGGCTTAAGAGACTTATACGTTACTTCGTCAATAATCCGTAAATGTAAGACCAGCTGATACAGCAATGATTGAGGGAGTGGGGAAGGTCTGAAGATGGTCGGCTGCGCAACCCTAATAAAAGACGTCTGCGTAGCCGTCGGTGTATTCATGTTAAATGGAAAGAGCTTTTAAGTTTCTATTAAACGTTCGTAAGATACTACACACAACACTGAAAATTATTGACTTAGAGAAACAGTCGCATGTTTGATAAACCTGAAAATAAATATTCTTGTATCTTTTTGTTATTCGTGACTCTTAGTCAGCTTGTTTCATTATATACCAAGGAGTGACATATCTTTTGCAACAGAGAGGGTAGCTGCTGTTAGATTCCTCAATACTTTGTAACTACTGTAACAAATATTTTGAACTGGCTATTATGGATGCTACGATATATCGAAGACGCGTGCACGAATCACCGTCTGTCATTTTCTATTTGTCATTATCCAGTTCATTAGCACACGCCTTCTGATAGTTACTGTTCATAACTTTCGGGTTTGAGTAAATACATTAGCTTATTAACAGGCAGTCTCATTCTGTTACGGAGACATTAAAAATTGGGCCCACTTGGTGTGAATATTTTTATCCCAAACTGCCAGTCTACCGACATAGTTGGTACATCATATATGTACTGCCACTGAGTGATCGATTGCACATCCGTCAGAAACAAAAATCTGCAACATCAATAACATGCCGAGCGAACGCGTAAACATTGAAAGTATACACACCTTCTTAGGGATCATAGAGTTTGATGCCAAAGCATATTCCCAATCCACTTCCTCTGCATACTCAGGTTAGCGGTTAGAATAATAGAGCGTCGAGTTAATATATATTCTTATGACGACAAGCATTTCTGCTGAAAACTGGGCATTTCGTTTGCCTACACTGAGCAATACCCATAATTGGTCGCACCTTTTGATTCAGATAAAATCTTTGGCCACCCCGTCCCAGAAATTTACTGTTTCTAAAGTTCATCAATAATGCCTACCATTCTCACGACCGGGACTTGTGCTTGGTTCAAGTTCTCTTGGCTTAATGATGTAGGTCGTTGTGCCGTTGGTTTCGGAGTGTGTACGACCAGACTATCACACTTGAATGTTCGGCCACAATCGCCTAAGGATAGCACTCAAGCGTTAATTAACATTCAGTTCTTAATTCCCAGAATCTTTTATTCCACAGCGAAATTGTATTCACTTAAAATGGTAAATTTACTATACAGACGACACTGGTGTGCCAGGCAGATAACGGCAACTAACGGATTTACAGTAACCACTAACATATGATGATGCTGGTGAAAATGCTTCTTATTCTCATGCAAGTTTCTTCCAGAAATATTCTACCTGAGCCCGATAAATAATGATAACCCAACCATGTTTAACAGTGACCTAAAATTTCAAATTGATTCACCAAATACATTTACCTTGACTTTTATTAAACACATGTGGTACAAACTAGCCGGTTCTGCTGGAATCTGAACCAAATATGCCCCGACAAGTTTGTCTGATCTAACTGTTGAAAGGTTATCGGATTGCACAAGAGGAACATTCGAAACTTAAAGGCAACTGGATAAATGGAAATCTTTCTACACACATAAAGGCATTGCACAAACGTGTTACGCACGTAAAGTAGGTTTATCTTTTCTGCATTGCTTCGACACTGAGACACAGTTTGTCTGAGCAACGGTCTCTGTCCACACTTGAAATCGATTTGTCGACTCTGTGAGAAGAAAGAACATTAAGAAAGTGTCTTTCTGAACTTAATGCTCGCAAGTCGTCTACCTCCCGGTCAACTAATCTGATCTACAAGGACTCCAATATTTCGTGGGTTAACAATATAACAATCAACGACAATCTTAAAGCACACAAACACAATTATTCGTAAACATACAACAAGGTGCATTCAAACTCGATACCGGATCGGCCGTTACGCTACCATTAAAGGATGCCTTATCACAGCATTCAGAGATGGACCTTCACTTACGGTTGTATACTAGCCAAACGGTATGAAATCTCGGCATCCTCGTTGCTGGTGTGTCATAACAATTGCGTAAATTATTTGCGTGTTCATATGACCAAAGCAGTGGTTCCAAACGTACTTGGTCGAGACTGAATAGAACAGCCCCTTGTATTGATAAACAGATTGAGAATAACACAACGTTACCAGCATGTTGTAATACTGTACGTTTCAACCATCTCGGGTGGCCTCCCTCAGTGTTAATGTTAGTACAAGTAAGACTCAGCCACAATTATTTACAACTTTGAGTTTACATGCGAATTTGTTCGACGGGACGAAGTCTTGACAGCTTCGAAATTATGCCGTATATTTGTAACTCACACGGAAAGCATTACCGTAGACTTGGAAAGCCCAGACCTTGTAGTATACTGTTCATAGTAGAGTCGAAAATGACACAGGCTGACTCCAGATAGAAGGTACAGTTGAACTCATCTCCTATTTAGATTAGACAACGCCCACAGTACCCGTGTCAAGACTCCAAGTTACAGCAGGAATTTGTGATGATTGTAAAATGATTGTGGACCGAGTGTTACGGTTAGCTGGTTACCCCTAGCTAGAAAATTGAGGACTTGCATGTATTCTTATCTGGGCGTGAGCACTTTGCAACACTAAACTTGAGTTACGCATACGAACAAATTGAACTGGACGAAGATTTGCGTCCGTGCACTAAGATCAATATTCATGTGGGGCTGTTTCGTCAAGCCCGCCTGCCATTTCGAATTAACTCTGCACCTCTTATTTTCTAACGTATCACTGACTCCTGTGTTAAGGATATACCAAGTAAGTGTTCATAACTTGATGACATTCTAATCATCGGACATAACACTGAGTAGCATTTGCAGATTTTATACTCGGTCTTGAAAAGACTGTCAAATGTACGCCTTGTATTGAGAAGTGAAAAATGCGGGTTCCTGGCACTCAGGGTACAATACTTCGAATTTAAACTGTCAAAAAATGGCATACAACCACTGGAAGGAAAAATGTCAGCTCTACTAAATGCGTCATCATCAAAATACGTGAGCAAGTTTCGGTCATTTTTGAAAACCGTAGCACGGTTTTCTCAATTCATACTTTTCGTAGTAAAAAGCCTTCACCTTCTTTACCAGATTCTGGGGAAGGGCAAAAGGTGGTGACTGAACAGAATTCGTAAGACTATTATCAACACAATTAAACAGATTCGTACCTCATCACGTGTTCTAACCCTGGAAAAATATTTTTATTTTGTTGTGATGGTTCTTCACATAATCTTGGCACCGTACTCATACACAAGCCTCTAGAGGAATTGCAACATCCCATCTCTTACTACTGCCGGACATTGAGCGCAACGGGAAAGAATTACTCACATTTTGATCAGGAAGCCTTGGCTATCATATTTGCTGAAAACGGTTTCACAAATGTCTTCTTGGATGAAGGTTCACAATTTTTACGGACCGCAAACTCCTTATTTCGATGCTAGGTGAGAAAAATGATACAAAAATTGCATCCCCGCAGATGATCCCTTGATCTCTTATCTTATCTGCTTACATCTGTAACATATAATACACTCCCGGACGATTAAGTGGTATAGCCGATGCCCTAATTAATTTGCCATTAGCACCGTCTACACCGTCTACAGAGTTTACTTCAGAAGGACTTATGCATCTTATTCAACGCTTCAACCAGTCTCCTATCACGTCGACGGATATACGACGAGAAACAGATAAAGACACCGTGTTAGCCTTAGTCAAATGGTACCTGCAGGTACGATGACTAGAACGAACACCTGACGAGCGTGTGCTTTTCCGATCGAGAATGACCGAAATGAGTCTTTAAAATGGATGTCAGCTTTGGGGAGCACCTGTGGTGACTCCAAAGAGACCACGACCATCCATCCTTGATGAACTATACGCTACTCACCTACTCACCTGTGAAAATGAAATCGCTATCCTATTTTTGCGTGTGGTGGCTTACACTGGATGGCGACATTGTGTCAGTGATTATGTCATGCGCATTTCGCCAAATCAGAGCACAACTCCAGAGGTACCACTGAAGCCTTAGAGAGGGCCAGAAACACTATGGAAGTGAACTCATTCGAACGTTTTTGGCCCGTCTCGAGGTCAAACGATTTTACTGATCGTGGATGTTCATTCCAAGCGGACATTTGCCCACGTTCTGTCATCGGTAACGACGATCAGTACAATGATCAAATTACGTTCAACCATCGCAATATTTGGTTTACCAGAAACTATTGTGACCGGTAACAGTTCTGTGTTTATAAGTGCAGAATTTGCGGACTTTATTACTTCGATCGGAATTAAACACGTTACATCAGCACCTTATCATTTCGCTTCGAAAAGCCTGGCTCAGCGTGCTTTGCATACAGTGAACAGTATGTTGTAGAACCAACCAAACCCACTTCTTTGTGTCCGTCTGCATCACGATATGTTTGCCAGTCGGATTAATGTCAACGAAACCACCAGCAACAGTCCTGCCAAACTCATATTTGGTTGTCGTCTCCGTACTCGCCTGGAATTGCTCCACGAAAGTCCACAACTAAAAGTAAGCGCTAAACAGGAACTACTAAAAGACGGTTCCAAAATGCATACTAAAGAGAGACGTATGTCTGATCCTGAACCTTTCCTTTTGCGTTTAACCACTGAAAATATACGGCAACCCGCCGCTGTCACAAGTGCTAACGGATGAATCATACAGCATCAGACGGAGACGGATGAATGATGCGATGTCATCTAGATCGTGTGCGCCTGTGGAGATGAAGCCTAAGAAACGCGGAGTCTCCAATATCCTTGCCTTCCGAATCATAGTGTAGCGAGAAGGCGTCCAATGAAGAACAATCTTTATTGTCCAAATCGCTAGTCACATGCAACGCGCGCTCTCTCGTTTACGAGTCATAATTCCAACCCGCAACACCCCCGGTTTCCGTTCACACGTCGTGTGCACTTCTGACCGGTTTACGTGTGTGATCGGCGCCTTCTACCGGGGGTTTTTCTGCCTGCCATTCCTCGTCTGTTTGTCCGATTTCGTTGCGCGATGGCTCGTCCGACTGCTCGTGCTGTCCGCCATCCACCCGATGTTGGCCTCCACCGCATTCCAACATCGCGTCGAGATGTTCCTCTAAATGTTGGAAAAACCACGCCTCCGATCTGGCCGTCTGTCGTATTTCGCCTGCCCTGCCTCGCCCGTTGGTCCGCTCCAGTCGAGCGATGACTCATCCGGTCGCGCACGTTGTTCTTGATTCGATCGCGGCAGGCTTTTGAACATACCTCCCGCGCGTTGAGGTATTCGGCCGAGCGCTCGAAAACTCGCACCTCCGGCCTGACAATCCACCACAATATGACGCATCCTTGACTGGGCCGATGCTCCTGCCCACTTACCCCTGCGCGTATCCCAGAGCCAGCGTCATCCGATAGACTGTCTTCAGGCCGGATAGCCTCAACTAGCGGGAGAGGCAATGACGCGTCCGCGTGATGCATCATCGACTGTTCCATACGCACTGTGTGCTTGTCTGTCGGTTGATAACCATCTGGATTGGCCATCCTATTGACCATTAGAACTAGTCATGCAGACGTTCCTTGTTCACGCAGTGTGTACTGCCTTACGCTGGACTGACTCGTAGAGCATGTTAAATTTTTACTCTCTTGTTTCACACTATTTTTCATACCTGATACGTTCACTGTACTGCTGGTCTATTGCTTTAATCAATACACACATTGTCCTCCCGCACTTCGCGTTCTGCTTTCACGCGATCGTGGTTATTGTGGGTTAACTTATGCAACATCCTTTAGCAAACCTGGAGGAATCGAATTCGCTGGAATTTTCCTGATAGTTAAGGAGACCCTTCTCTCTCAACACATAGCGAACCTAGTGTGGTGAAATCTATCGTGAATAGTTACTGTGAGTCATTGTAAATTGCTCTGTAATGGTGCTGTTTCATTTCTTTGTTACGCTACAGACTGCTTTGTACCTGCTTGTGTTGCTGTTGCAATCTACCTTTTTGTCACCCACTAATCATTCTGTTAAACGGTAAACGACAGCCTGCAGGATGATAGTATTCGTTCCATTCGATGACACAATATGCCTGGTGACAGTTAGTAATGCACACAGTTGTAGGTTGTTAACACGTGCATCATGAGTTAAACAGTGAGTGTGGAGTTACGAAGACAGCGTCGTTGTGAGGGAATAAGGCTGGAATTTTGTGTATGTTCAAGCAACATATCTGAACAAGGAGTAATGTTTCCCCTTTTGATACTCATTTGATACCCCAACTTATATCATCTGTCAAACATCACGAACTATATATAGCCATGCTTTACATAAGATCTTGAATAGTTAATAAAAAGATCTGTTTTTGGTCTGTGTTCATATTTCGCAGATTTTCAAGTGGTTTCGTGTAAATTTTAGTGGTCACTATAGAGTCATAATAATGATTAAGGCGTAGTGTCGGTACCAAGTTTGTAACAAAAATATCAGTCAAAACATCGAGTACAGAGATCATTACTTTCAGTAAGTTAAACCACGTTGAATATGCGCCTTTGAAGAACTGTATGAAGTGAAGACCGTTGTAACGTTTAAACGAAACGCAATATCACACGTAGACTGTCAGTGTGGTGAACTTATTGCAGAAATTACTTGTCCTGATGTATTCACTCACCGCCGACCGCATGACTAGATAGCAGAATGACTTCACGTGCACTGAGTAACTTAACATTTGGGAGGAAATGATGCAGAACATGTCTGTCCTGTAATCAGAATCTTGTCTCGCAGATAAGCCTTATTTGGCCATGAATTCACCAACGATGAGTTAAGTTCAGTCGGCTTTCGTAGGCTGAGTGCTAAGGCTCAACAAGGCCTACTGGGTAAAGGACGCATAACATTTCTGAAGGATTACATTTTCGTTGCAAAAAATTGCAATCAGTTTATGTTAACAGCAACCGTGACTGCATTTTTTAAAGAAGGTCAGTCATTTCGAAGATTTCCTTCCAATCCACGCTACTTCCATGGTAAAAAGATAACAAATAAAACGTGCACTATTCAAATTGTAATTTTAATGGATAAAATTAGCCGCTGCTATGAACTTCCTATCAGAGTTTATTCGTGAATAAAAATGTACTGTTTCCCAATCTCGCTGATCCCTCGCATAAGATTCCTGTTTAAGTTCACTTTGCGAGGAATGCCACGGGAGCAGTTCTTTCCGTAATCTTCCAAAACCTTCTTGACCAACTCGGGAACCTGCTTAGTAAACACATCTTCTGGGAAGAAACACGGAAAAGCGCCACAAAACTGTAAGGTCTTCTCATCCATATTAAAGCTCCAAAGTCGGTGGAATGGCACGAGGTCATATTCAGATTCAATACACAACGATCTAACCCAAAAGTTCACTTTTTGGTTCTCAGAATCTAGGGGTTCTTTTGTGTTCATTGCCAGAGGAAGAACGTTGCCTACCAGTGATTCATTGAATAGTCTGGCCAAGTAATTGTAATAATTTACGCCCACTCCCCGGTATGACCCGTTTTTCCAAGTGTTCACCATGTCTTTCAAGTCATTTGGGGTGGATCCGGGTTTGTACGGCTCTTCAAAAGCAGGAAGTCCGAGCAAATGATGATGAACTACCGGGATGTACATGTTGTTAGTCACTTCGGCTCCGTTCATAAGCGTCACTTTCCAGACCTGTAGGTTGTGACCGATCTCGTGAGGATATCCCATACACTCTCCTTTTTTCAGAGTATCCACAGTATTAAACGCGTTTCCCCAGCTGTTGTGGCCCATCCACGGGTAGCCTGAGTGTCCCCAACCGAATGAAATTTGTTGGTCTGTGACAAAAACTTGAAGACGGGAGGTGGTGTAATCGGAACCACGATAATTGTGCATCATTTTTACAATATTGTCGAAGAAAGTGGTGGACCACGCAAGGTTTTCACTGTCTGTATTAACACCTACGTCAGTCTTCACCATACTTATCATTTGATCACCCACAATCATCATATATGGAGTGCCGCGGTAACGTTGGCGTTCGATGTTCCAATTCTGCACTGATCCCCGGTTCCGCATGTCAAACCAACCATAACGGTACACATTTTCAAAACGTATGGTGATGTTCACTTTAGATGGCGTTTGCACCACGATTGGACCACCGAACGGTGAGACCATTTGACCTTTCATCCTCATATCCTCCACAGTCGTGACAACTGGCCAACGGTTATGCTGGTCATGCTCCGCTATATTGTCCGTCTGGGGATTAATACGAATGCGGAAACCGCGCAGATTTGGTGTAGACATATGCAATACTTGATAGTAGAATGCCTCGCCAGGCTTTGCATAGCCACCCATCGGGAAAAAGTCGCCCGCGACATCGATATTAAACGTGACATTGTAGGTTGACGGCTTCAGATTTGGACTGACATCTCCAGGATTTCTGGTTGCTCCGGGGGCGCGAACGATTTTTGCACCGCGTTGCATAAACAATATTGTATTGTAGTTCAAAAAAGCGCGGGTTGTCTCGGGATCCTTCTTCAGTGGATGCCGGTCGCAAATAGAGTGGTACTCAAAGTACTTGCCATACGTGTCAATCAACTTACGAACTGCCTGTTGTACCCCAACGCTTTCGATCTCATCAGCCGTATAATTACCGATCACGTCGTTCTTTCTAAAGTAGTTCCAACTCCTGGACGCCAGTTCCAAGCGAGAGGTCAGAGTTTTAGTATCAGCTGCCCCATCTAACTTCGTTGCGTCCTTTGTTTCTTCGGGAAGTTTGGGTACATATCCGTCTTGAATTTTCTCACCAAACGCCCTCAGTTCACCCATCACTAGACCTCCAGTCGGCTTCTCAAAATCGATATTGTCGGGCATGATTATGATGTACTGGGCTGTGATCGGACCTGACAGAACAATCTCCACTCCTTTTCTGGTGAACATCAAACCAGCTTTGACTAAGTTCCACGGGTAATGTTGGCTCATGTCACAAGCTGTTGTGAAATTAGGCCACACGTAAACTGAGAAGTTCAGCCTCAGACCATGTTCGTCTGTAAATGCAACAAATGAACGAACAATAATTTAACCAACTGGGGTCAGGTACGCAAAATTACAGTGAAAGTCAATGAATATAAAGACCGTAAGTACAAGATGAAAGCAGAGTTCAAGCCTCATTAAAAATAAGAATGCTTTCGATTCTCATTAACATTCTGTACGGATTAAATTGGCATAAATCTCGGGCATTTAACTAGTGGGCTGAAAAGGCAGTTAATTGTTTGGATTTAGCGTGGACCACTGAGCCAACAGAACGGATATCGGTAGATACGTACCGGTGATTGCTAGCCGGCTTTCTGTCAAGTGATTGCTTATAACGCTGCAATCGTTCAAGGCGTCAACACTGGTGTTCATCTGGGATGTATAATTTAAACTAGAGCACTAATAAAACGCTCCTAAGCAGTCATTCTAGGTGCTCCAATCGGCTTTGATACTAGTGATCAAATCATTCTAACTAGGTCAGCGTGAACGAACACTACGATCTGCACTCAACTGCATCGACTAAATCAGCTGCACATATATAAATGGAATGAAAAACACATGTGAGATGCTGCCGCTTCTCAGAATATGATTCTTACAAAATGACCACTGATTCTGTGCATGAACATGGATGCTGTTCAGCTGGTAAACGTCTCTCAAGTCAACGGCAATGAAGGGCATCTTATCCGCAAGCGGGCTGATTGTACTCTTGTAATTGCCGTCAACAAGGCATTCTGCCCACTTTGCATTAGCGATCACCGGCTTTTTCAATGCAACGTTGTTCTGCCCTGGACCTGCTGAAGTAGAATGACACGTGAGAATCATTATAGATGGAACAGTTGAGAAACTCATGGAAGTTAAATGTAGCCAATTTCCGATTTCAAGTCTTCATTAGATAAGTACGTCTGATAGTGCATGCCATACCAGTTAGTTTAGTTCAAAGGAATTAGCCGAGGCAATGTGACTGACAGCAAATGATCACTTACTATCATAATGAATGGACCCCGATAACCGGTGTACTCAACCAAAACAAGCTCAAATGTTTTTCACCTTCCTGACAATCTGACCACATTAGCTTACCGTGTGTAAGTGTGAGACGTAGAATCAACTCCATGATTAAAAGTAGAGAGCTGGTCGTCATTCCGAGCGTGGTCTTGATCTCCCTCTGTTCCGACACGATCCAGTGAAGGCGTATATATATACTGTTTTAATTCAACCAAATTTTATTAACAGCCAACCCAAGTTTGGTCAGTCTACATATTACTTCAATGCACCCCCCTTCTGGTGTTCTCCCATTGATTAAAATGCCACAGTTGTCAGCCAAAGTGCTGTCATTATGTACACAGTGTGCAATGTTAATATAATCAGGTATTTCTCTCCACTGTCACTGATATCTTAATCTAACAAATTAATGTGCCTTCTTAGTCGTGAATAGAACACACCGACAATTCAACTTGATTGTAGTGTTTGTCTTGTCTCGAAAAAACGTTCATTGTAATGTGATTGTCGTCTAACTCACAAGAAGGCTGAGTCGATCAGCAAGTGGCCTCAGTTGTCTTGAGACGCCTGTTTCGCAGAGATAGTGTGATTTCACACTGCACTTTGTCTTACCGAAAACAAGGTTTACGCCAGCCACTGATTTACCTTGTCAGTTTTTCCAGGTAGATCGCGTGAGTTGAAACACCTGCATCACCTGCTGCGTTAAAAATTAAAAAAAAGGAATCAGTTTGAGATTAATTTTCGGTCAGTTAGCAGAAATGTTTCGTACACCTCAAACAGAGCAGTGCGCTTCATCGCACTGTTGTGCACTGTTGTCGTTTTTGATCAGTAGCCTTATTATAAAGATCCCTTCTATGTGCTTTGATGTTGAACTCAGATCATATGGGGGAGCCAATGAGTTAAACATACCTGAATAGTGCTTCATCTCCACTGAAAAAGTGCTGCTTCACTGCAATGTGGGATGGATGTTTGCACATCATACAGGAAACAAAGGGGATTGTGTGATATTTTACTGGACCTTGAAAGTCGGAGACTTCAGGAGACGACTACTTGTGTGACGTTTTGAATGAACACTATGCCCCTATTTCCGAACGGCAACTGACAGTAATGTAGTCTAGTATAAATTTATTAAAGTTTGGACTGAAACAGAGCTAATCTTCAGACACCAGCTTAACTCTGAACTGAATGTTACCATCTTCATGTGTTAATGAAATTTGTGAAAACGTCTGCCAATCTTCTTTTCACTTTTTTCACTTCTAAGCAGATACAATCTTTTTTATCGGGTACCTCATGATCTCAAGCAACGAATCGGTCAAACTTACCAAAAAGCATGATCAGTATGTCAGCTATGCTAGAAATTTCATGCTAGTCAATATCAAACTCGCTGAGGCGTACGCAACCAGTAAGGTGGCAAGAAAAAAGAACATCCCTCAACGACCGCACGATAGTGAATACCTCAAAGTGATATATTTTCATTGGTTTCAGACTGGTGCAAATAAGTCTGCATGAAAGAAGACACAGTGAGTGACATTGACAGACAGCCGTATATTTCGAATATCCAGAATGAAGGATTTCAGAGTCTGCAGGAGACCCCATGCTCTACTTTTCAACCGCTCACTCAAGAATGGATTGAAGGTTTTATAGCTTGTGTGGTATTGGAGAAAGCTTAAAAGTAACGCAGGAAAGTAATGTACATTTTTGCACAAACTGATATGGGCCGCAGTGAGAACCTGGCCGTATTTTAACAGTAAGTGCTCTGATCAGCGAACTAGAAACGATCTCTCTAACAGAACCTCCTTGACTCATTCATATTGAATTCTTATGGTGCAGGTAGACGTAGGTTTTTAGTGAGACATGATAGAATAGTGAGGATGCAGGATGATAGCCTATAGAGATTCAGCTGGTCCTAGAGCTTACTGCGGGTTTGTCAGCTCCTGAGCACTCATTACTTACCTTGTCAACGGTATTGGTACATGTGTATCTAATATAACAGCTGGATGTCATTCTGTGATCAATGATGGCAGGTAGAACAGTTCCAATAACTGACCAGTCTGTGAGAAATCAATTTCGGTGAGCGGAACTGTGTGAGCGCATAGGTCATTCCAAATATCCTTTGTCCTGCTGAATTATTTTTAGTTACTAGAATCGTGTTGAACGACTATGAACACCGCTCTTTTAGACTGATTACCTGGAAAAATCCAGTAGATTACTGCCAGTTTCGTAGTATTGGCTGAAAATTCACAAAAGGTAGCTTCAGCTGTCCAGTGTAGACTCTTCTCTTTTCAATGAGCTCGTCTGTTTCTCAATGCTGCATCGCAAGCTTGCGGAAAGATAGACCATGTCCGAAACGTGTGCCGCAAATCCGAATGTTTTCTCTAAACGATTACGTCAGCAGCCCAGAACAATAACACCAGCTGCATTTACAAATTACAGAACTATGGGAGCAGACCAAAATACAAACGAAAATATAACCTGCGTGTGTCCGGCACTAAGGCACACGAAAGTACAACTGTATATAGGGGCAGCAGTGAGTCCTAAACTCCGAAACATGGACACAACTATGCGCGACCGTACGTCATCCTGGGACTTACGAGCAAACAGATCTTCAAGGTTACGTGTCATCGAAGTCCACTACTCAGCGGAGCAAATTTACTGGTTTAATCGTAGAAGCAGACTGTGTTCTTGTCCAGTTCCTGATTTTTCCGGAAAAATACACCTAATCTTGGCCAGAGAACGATTCGAACATCGGATCTCGCGTGTCACTGCGGGGGCAGGTGTAGTACCTTATGATAAAGCATACCGCCAGAAGCATATTGTAAAACTCTTCTCCAATTTTGATGGGAAGACACTCCAGCCTGCGAATTTTGTGGATGACGAAAACCCAGTCGTCCTTAGACATCTGCAACGTCCAGTGGTAAGCGGGATGAACATCCAAATGCACAACAGTGAATGGAATAATACTGTTTCATCAAGCAAATCTTCCTTTGAGAGCTTTACTCTCAGCATCCTTGAATTACCGGTGGAGAGTTGTAAACACATTATGGAGTGTAGGCTGGAGGGTATAACCATCCAATTTTGTGTAAATATATAGGTTTCAAGAACTGACAGCCAACTGCAATCATGCCAAACCTTCTGCACTTTCTTGTCAGCCTTCTTTAGTTCCTTGGTGACCGTGAGCTAGAAAATGTGCCCAGAAAGCATTTCCGATATAGTTAATACTGCATGAATCTCGCATCGACTGCCATGGAAGTTATCACAGTTTCTCTACTATTGCTGGCTGCCTCTGTTTCTGCATCAGTCGTAAGAGGGCGTCTCATTTTCTGAACTCCCTGTGTGTGAGGTACCGTGTATCAAAATCATAAGTTAGGACAATAATAATTTATAGTTGCAAGGAACTAACAGTGTGAGTTCCTACGCCATTCTTCGGTGGAACTATGGACGTGAAGGGTTTGTGGTAGACACAGAGTGTGGTGAATGACCGAGTCGGAAACGTGATCACGCCAACACTCAACTGAAAATCTGGACGCAGTGGTGAGATATGGTTAAAGTCCACAGCGGACAGATCGTAGACATCACGAATGACCGGATCGGTCATCGCTTGACTAAATCACATCAACGGCTGAGGAATCCACGACAGGAAATGTCAGCCAAACACACGGAACCAAGCAGAATTTCACATGACGCTTAAATGGACACCTTTATTGCATTGTAGACTGGAGTTCTCCTTCATGTACACGAGCGTATAAGTGACATAGAAGCGTATGAATTGGGTAGTAAAGACCACACCACATCAAACGACTTCTCGCTAAAATGGGAAAAATTTTGAAACTTAAAACCACCATGAGCCTCCATGTCACCATAAACTAATCCAAATGCTTCATTTTCTAACTAACCACAAGTATTTTCGAAACTTGCCAACAGATGATTTCTTCTCCACATCCACGAGGAAGGTAACGACTGATGGTCGCACCAATACCGTAATTTGTTACATTGCCTGTTATCACACTGGGTGATCCCGGGTCAATATGAGTCATGCAAATAAAGTGAAAGCTGAATGACAGATTTAACTTGATTCTTAGGGACGACGCTTGATGACCATCTAAACAGATAAGTGCGATGCACGTAAACGCCGAAATGGTTGACCACGTCCAAGGTGGACCGGAGATTGGGATATCAATGACAGATACCCTATTTAGTCCTGTTGAAACCCTTTCTGGGACTGAACATCTGCTGCAGTTAGCAAAATGGAAATCAAGCTAATGCAAATTTGTCATGTAGAATTAATATTTTCTCATCAAACCAGTCTAGCCTCTTGAACACTACCTCCAGAATTCGGACGTGTCTAAAGCATGTGAGCTCGGGATAGTGAAACCTTCACGACAAAATGTTACGATTTACACAAACAACACTGGGGTTAGCTTCACTTCATAACTCAAGCATCTTCGCTGAACTACTGCCTTGTGTGTATTGGTAATAAGCAACTTGCTACGAGCTTCTGAAATCAACGACCCCAAATCCACTTCGGATGATCCAACAGTGGTGAAGACCGGCGTTACTGTAACTTAGCAAAAATACCCCTTAGAACGGAAAGTGTGTAGTTCTGGTTTGATAGTGTCCACGTCAACCTGTTCTAAAAGCCAGCGCGAAATCGTATGTCGTCGTTGGCTTTCGATGCAATCGTCATCGGCTCTGCCGTCACCGAGCAGTTGAAGGGCTGTATAATTCCTACTGTAGTCAGCCTTTCTACAGAGGCTTCTAGTTTTATCAAACGAGAATAGTGCACAGGATATTCCACATGAAACATCCTGTTAACATATGTCCCTGATCGCGGTCTGACTTTGAGTTGTATACGCCTTCCTAACTCGACTTGACGCACGCTGTTGCACTTTTGAACAACTGCGACGGAGAGTTTGGGTTGAAGAATGTTGATAGACTGTCCTAAAAATCCTGTAGACCAGGTTAAGACATCCAGGCACTAAAAATAGCTTCCGTTAGGTGATTTATGACAAGTAGTGCTTGTCATAAGAGTGTACATCACACTGACAAAAAATACTGTTCTTAGTACCAATGAAAAGCATACTATCAGTGCATAAGGGATGACTTTGTTTTGTTGTCCGTGTCCCAAAAGTTTTTTAGTAAACTAAACAGGTCATCAGCACCATCACAACATTCATGAGCTTCACCAGGAGGTATTGCGACTCGGGCCATCTTTTGTCTCACCAGTGAAGCAGAATATCCTAGAAGAATACGTTACCGTGTAAACTAAAAATTAAAACAAGTCTGGGTAGAAGAACTAGAAACGGCACTGGTGCATATACATCACTGACCGCGGTACACTGCCATCTCGGATAGCATTTCTAACCAGCGGTTTGAGTGATCACGAGGACCCCAGCCAAGCAAGCAACACCCGCCCCGTTTGCTCAACGAGACAGTCAGGGTCTTCACATTTGGCAACCATGTTGTTCCTTGATCACCACGCGGTTTCACTCAACTGTTGCTGGTCTGAGGATATAATGCTGTATACGATGAAAAGTCAGATGGCATACGGTGTGAGCGACCGAACCATTGCAGGCTGTGCAACGTCATTAGTTGACCAAGTGGTCAAGCATCCCCACCTTTCCGGAATAGGCATCAACGAACGGCCGTATTGCTCACGCGATTAGTCCACTTAATGCGGGTTAAGTGGCGGAGACAACGATGGTCAAACACAGCAAGTCTACTAGTATCTTCGCTGCAAACAGGTCACGTTTCCAAACCACACAGAACCTACTCAAATCTTATATACCGTTCCTTTCGGCAACAACCGGGTGTCTTTTTGACGCCACAGATGATGCAAGTTCGCAAAAACAACTTGTGCCTTTGCTATCCTCGCTGGTATCTCATTAGCAACACTACAAGCCGACAAGTTAGTGATATCCAAGTGTGCGAAACCGTCCACAGTCTCGAGAGGACTACTTTCGATGAGGGAAGCAGGAGCGGAAATGCTCCAGTCCTGAAGCAGCACTTTGCGCTTTAAAGTCATGAAGTGTATTCGTACAAACTAGTCAGGTAACTCGGCTTGTTCAGCACGGTCGGCATATCTTTGACAGAGAGTACAAGGAAGACACTGTTATCCGAATACTCTATTTAGGTCAACCTACCTCCAGGAAGAAGCTCGATACCAAGCTCACCGGGTTCCTCAAACGTAATTGTCATAATTTCGTTCAAGACAGAATTGAATAAGAAGGTTGAAATTGGACACACTTGACGAGCACCATCAGAAATAATGGACGACCGAGACAGTTGTCCACAAGCCCTTACCCTGCTTGCAAAGTGAGCAAACAGTGATCTCGACAGATTCACGTATCCTTCTGATACTTCTTTGCAGTGAAGACAGTTCCAGAAAACTTTACGAGCAGCCGATTCAAAAGCAGCCTTCAGGTTTAAGGAGATGACGGCAGTTGACTTGAGTGTCAATTTTTCTAAGATCCGTCGCAAGGTAGATATAGCGTCAAGTTACCAATGACGAGATTAGAATCCTACTTGGTCTTCGCGTACCTGACTTTCTCTGGGTCTAGAAAGCTGACGCAAAATGAGGCCTGTAAGTAAATTAGAGGCAAGAGACACTAGCTTGACCCATCTTTGGCTGTCATATAGACTTTGGGCTCCCTTTTGAAACTGGGGATTACAAGTGAGGGGGGCCAATCACGATGTACCTCCCCAGTATCTCAAAACTTCGGGAAAGGTTCCGTCAGGTCTGCTATCAACTTTCCCCCACCATCTTTGGAATGAGAGGGATAGAGGGCTGGTCCATGAGCCTTGTTACGCATCAATAACTTGGGCTCTAGGGTCACTTCTGCTTCAGACGGAGGTCCGTCTGAAACACACTAAACCGGGTCCCGTCGTCTACACGGTCTGGTTGAGTCCATCTAAGTTGCCCCTCAAAAATACAGCTGTGGCCACGGCCGAAAAGCACCGAGGTCTCCATGTAACGTGGTGCCTCCTTCTGTGTTGGAATGCGGTGCTC
Organism: Paragonimus westermani; assembly: GCA_008508345.1. Lineage (NCBI taxonomy): Eukaryota > Metazoa > Platyhelminthes > Trematoda > Plagiorchiida > Troglotrematidae > Paragonimus > Paragonimus westermani. The sequence goes on along the minus strand of QNGE01002493.1, from coordinate 61,735 downwards.
AAAATATAGAGTCTGTGAGATAAGCATAGCTGTAGCAGTCTTTCTCCATTGTCAGTGCGTTAGGTCCGGACATCAAACATACCACTCAGCCGTGTATCAGCTGAATAAAACTGATCAATTTGTGCATTCAAATCTCCGGATAGTATGACCCCGTCAAAGTGTTCAGTCTGTATTAAGAAGTCAACCATGGTGTAATGGAACTTATCTTTGGTAGCATCCGGACTGCTGTCCGCTGATGCGTACACCGACGTAAGAAATATGCAACCATTTCTGACTTGCATTGACAAACCTTAACCAACTTACTGTCTGACAACGATTGAGTGACTGTTCATTGGACTCTAGTCGAGTAAACGTTGTTCTCCTCTGGAACTCAGTGTGATTTCCACTCCAGCTTGGCCACGAGATTCAGCTTCGGCGTCATCAGAAACTCTGACGGAGAAGTGCTCGGATCAACAATTATCTAGAAATGAGTTCATTCGAATAATAGTGTTAGAACAGTAGACTACTGTCTCTGATAAACGACACAAACAGAACACCATAACTGAGACAGTACTTGCCAGAGCAGCTTGCTGACCGACTTGTCAGACGGTGCGGACATTGAAGGCGCTAATGCTTGTCAGTTGTCTTTGCCTCGGAGAACAGGTATCACCTAAAGGCATAGAGGATGCAGAAAGCTTGAGGGCAAAGTAGATAACGAAATTTAGGACGGATGAACTATATCACTCTTGGGAGAACGATTACTTCTGATAATTCTCCGTCCCTTATTCCGAGACTTGAAGGTACCCACCCCGAGTCTTTGGCTCAAAATGCTGACCTCTGAGACAACAGAATAGAGGGGTTTCTTGAGGGATTCTACCAGGATCCAGTGACTCAAGAGTCTGACTCAATCAACAATAAGGAGCTTGCCTAGTCAAATGGTTCAGTGAATAAAATATTAATTTTTGTGAAGTGAATGTCAATCAGGAAGGTCCAAAGTCTGAATACAGATCCAATCGTATATTAATCAAGTGGACGAGGACTAAAGCAATGATTGCGTTCATATGGGCTCCTATGTTTGCGGTGAAAATTTTGTGTAGCGTGTGTAAATTATGCATCAACCTAGCTTTGATGCCAACATATTTCTTGACACATGCGACACACCCGAGACTCGAAGTACAAAGTCCGGGTCAGACAAGGGTATGCACTACTGATGAGCTCTGGGAAGGGCGCTTCTTTACGAAGGGGGCCGACCGAAAGGCTTATCTGATAGTGAGGACTGCGATCGAACGTACGTAGCGTTTGATTTAAAATGATATGAATCCCCAAAATTCAATCGTCACAAGCGTTTGTGTCGCGACCATTTTAAGGACGAAGGTTTGCTGGTCACAACCTTATGAAGACGTGGGAGTTTGAACCGTTCCAAAGGATCTAGAGAGTAACACTAAGATTGTTTCATCATGATTGGTCCCAGAAAGTAGGCTACCATAAGAGTCCCTGTGAATCATAGCTCAAGTGTTCGGCTAAATGTAGCACAGCGTTTTATTAATTCTGAGTTAGCTAATAAAAATGGAAACTTCGAGGCTGGAACCGCCAACAGCCAAAAGGTAGCTATGCGGTCTAAAGTTGAATCGTTTGAAAGAGAAACAGGCCTCCAGGTTAGTGCCGCTACTTTCCAAGTTTTGTCAAATAAACGATATAGGTTTTCAAGTTGACCATCACTCACATTTGATCGCAGCGTTCGCATTCAGATAGACTTTCCAGCCAGCCTCTTTCGAAAAGAAGCACTAGACTCGAGTTTCGCTCTCATTAGAGCTCGTCAGTAGTGCATATCCTTGCCACGG
>QNGE01002493.1:28069-58931 GCA_008508345.1 Paragonimus westermani | reverse complement strand
GAGGCTAGCAGCAAAGTAACAGTTTTGTTGAGGTGTCACATGAATTTGAATAATAACACAGGAGGTACGAGATAATTGGATGGGACAATTTCACTGTTAGAGTAAGGAAAGGTTGAAAAGACTTCTTAATGAGCGATGACGGTTGTGACAGTTGACTGATACGTTTTGCCAACTACAGCCTGGATCGGGTGCGCCGGATGCGTGAATATTCTAATTGTAAGACACCATTTGTTGCTGGACATGAAAGCTAACCAAAATATTGATCAGTTGCTTCTCTTGTACACGTTTGAGACTGTGTTGTACCTCACCTGATGGGAATTGGACATTAAACATGAACAACTGTATCAAACTCGCTGTAGCAGAGCGTTTGTCAACCCAGTATATATCTGTAATGTAATACAAAGCGAGTGCTTAATGGACATAACGACGACCATCAGGTCAACTGAGTTGTTCATAACTGATGATCACATGGATTGAGTAGCTTGTTTAGATATGAAACATCTTTAGGAATGAAGAAGTTCACACAACATTTACCACGAAATTTATCAGTACATCTCAACAGGAAATCAAAATAACGGTTGAGCAGTATGCTGTAGAAAGGCATGATAGAAAGTCGCCAGTTTTGTTGGTGAAGATTTCTAGCCAAAAGTCTCGGTTCGATGAGTGAAGGGAGTAACACAGAATGAATTCAGTGATTGACACTTGAGACAATCCTGTCTATAAGGCATGAGAGATAATATCAGTATTATCGATCCAGGCAGTCGGGTTGATATGAATGTTTTTAGAGTCCGAATAAATGCGAGAAATGGCGGCGGCAGTGATTGAAATTCGACAAGTTTGTTAGCGGAAATTTCAACGAAACGCTTCCCCAAGTTTAGTGCGAAATAACAAGACACTTGAAGTTTAATGCAGTAAAAGCGTTCAAATTGAAACAACCGAAAACGAACTCACAAAGTTGCCAACAACCTACTGGACACGAGCTCATTAAAACAATCAGATGTGGGCGAAAGTGCGTCAATGGCTACCAAATAAGAAGGATTCAGTTACCACATATTGATGGTAATAAGTAGAAGGAGATTGGGGACACATCCTGCGCTTTCAGTCATGATACCAAAACTCATCAGAATTGTGCACTGAGCACAGCAAAGAGGCAAATGAAAGGAAAACCGGTGCGGACAGTCTGCAAACAGACGAAACATACTTTAGCCAATTCATCATTGGTCAATGAGCCAAGAGCACACCTTATCAGACACATGATATAAACTTCAACAGTTCCAACACTGTCTCAAAATCCAGCTACCTGTTCTACGCAACACACTCAATAGGTTTATCGTAAGATGGTCGTAGGTCTCCTGAAGCAACTCTTTGTGCAGGTATAATAATTTCTAATGTGACTTACCGGAAGACATAATGATGTGGTGCATCGTCTTGTGGCATGCTCATACGTGTGTAACTCGAGTGATTGTCTAATCACAGAAGTGCACTTGTATCTGCGTCCTTCAAACAAACATCCCGAGGTTATAGATGGTATCCAGAAAGGTGACATACTCTGTCTGTAAGTCACGCGAGTCATTAAACCAGGTTTGAAAAAACTGCTGCCATGGACGGTATTCGCATCCTTCCCACTTTCGAAGCTGGCAAACGTGGTGCTCAGTTTGTCTCGGACCTCTTGTGTATGCCATAGTAATTTGACTTCATCATCCATAAGGCATCGATTTGAGCAAACATTAGCCCGGAAATTTTTTGCAGCATCTCAAGAATTTGGGAATCATCAAACGCACACACTAATGAGTGGCTGTATTAATTCTCCATTACACATCTTATTGTGATTCAGCGGTACCAGTACTCAGCCACTTAATCGATTTATTCTCTCCTATACCCCTTCTTGGTGGTTTGTTGCGGACAGTCTAGAGTGCCAACTGGCCATGTGGCGCAACCAGCGGACTACATCAAACGGTTTCTTTTTCGGAATTCAGTCATCTCCAACAGAGTAGTTGACAGTGCCACCATGTATGGCATCTGGTGCACCTCATCTTTCAAATTGCCATCAAGAACTAGCTGGATGACTCTGAGTAAGAAATCATTAAGTGGATAGCACGAGGTAGAAAACATGTGAACACAATCGTAACTCTCATGTTCACTGCTACATAAAATTGCTTTGACGGAGTCGGTACAGTCAACACAGCCCTACATGTTTTTTTACTATCAACGATCATCCCAACACTTGGTGATGGACCCTCTCTTTCTCACATTGCTCAGCATAAGGCAACTTACATCTACAGTATTCGTTTACTGTGCTTTTGTCCATAGCCAATTTCTTCAATTTTTGCAATTTTGTCTGGTTTGTTGTGAGTGTACACACGACACTCCACGTGATAAGTTACTTCCTGGTATTTTTTCACTGAGAAAGACTTCCCGCATCGTGTGACGGTAAAGTGGCGGGCTTTCCGCTGTTTATCTCAGCACCGCCCTTGCTATTCTCGAAAAATACAACGAGTTGTCTATTGGCATTGGTTGCATCAGAGACAGGGTACATGCATGTCTACTGTCAGTGAGACTAGTTTTGAGAGAATCCGAATAATCTGATAAACATTTGCTGTGAAGAAGCATGGTTAGCTTTTCGCCTACATACCCCGATTCAAGCATACTTAGAGACCTGAGCCTCAATGACTTTTGTTCGGTTGCCAGACATTTTTAACAAATCAAAGCCAACAAAGTAAGACAGCCGCGCCACTCTCTTAATTAGGGTTACTGAGTGGAATATCGTGTCACCGAATATTCCAAAATGGGACTCACTGTTGTATCGGATAGATTCAATTAGGAAGGCAAGTATCCCGCTGTAATAGAGAGGGATACTCCAGTGGTATTCCCAATAGCTTCCAATGCGAGTCACAATTATCGACAACACATTATGAATATACGGCAATACTACTGTATAGCCCGTTTCGTGGGACTACGCGGTCGATATGCGTTCTCAGTTTGTCAATATGCAGTCTTATTATTCTTGATGCAAAGACAATCGCCGTCTGTTCGAGCCTTGCAGCAGTGACTATTTTACACGATGCCACTCATAATTCCGTTATAATGAAGCAACATAGAAGTGGGCCAATGAGTAATGTGGTGGATTTATGATTTTAGATGAGACTCAACTGTGAAAAGTCAGGGCTTCGGCTGGATTCGAACCAGTGACAGATACAGCATGCCTCAACGCGGCAAGCGCTCTACCAGCTGAGCTCCTGGTGTGACTTCGTAGCTCAGCTGGTAGAGTTCTTGCCGTGTTGACGCATGCTGTGTCTGTCGCTGGTTCGAATCCAGCCGAAGCCCTGACTTTTCATAGTTGGGTCTCATCTAGAAGTGAGCCACTTGCAGCTGCAAGCATACTGTAGCCAACAACTCAGCAACATCTGTCGGTGTCACAACAAAAATTTTAATTCTGCTTCCGTGGTACATAATATGTTCAAAGGAACAAGACAAGGCATCCTAGAGAATTCAGTCTATTAATTGTTCATTAACCTAATCACCTAAGTTAGACAGTTGGTCTTTTCTATTAAGGTATCTAAAGGAGGGCCCTACCGTAAATGTCTTGCAACAGGTTACGAGCTGGAAGTGACTTTAGAGCGGTATAATAGAAAGCAATACATTTCACTCTGTACCTTCCGGTGTATGGGCGCCCCCAAGATGCACCTGAAGCTACAACCAAACTTTAGCACCACTCACGTTACACTGGAAGTCCTATGGTACTTAAAAGCCTGTAAATCTAAAGTGGTTAAGTTGAACATGTCATATTATGTGGCGAATGTTTAACGTTGTCGGTGCTACTGGATATCCGAACTGTAAGACAAAATCCACCGTTTTGCAGCTAGATGTGATGGTCCGTTCAGTAGTTTCGACTGATAACAAGCGGCCACCTGAACAGAAATTCTTCTGCATAGCTGAAATAGTTAATAGCCTAACATCCCGTCCATGGCCAACAACAGTCGATGGCACAAAAGGGACACAGTACAACAGGGAAATGGTATCAAAACGGTGGACGTTCAACTCGTGTCTGTCCAGTATTACTTGAAATACTCTCGTACGACCTGCAAAAACGTGCAGTGGTTTCTGTCGCTCTGTTAGAGACTGTCACAAATGTAGTGTTAACCAGAGCTGTGGCTGTTCTGATAGTCGACCGATCGAAAAGCAGTAACATACTGATCCAATGTGACCAGATTGCTTACGGCTAGTTAAACAAACCAGCGTAAACAGGTGAATGGATAAAAGTGCAATAGTTACTCACAAGAGTGGGGAATTGGCCGTAGCTGGGTCTAATTGAGGGGAATAAACCCCACCTATCTACTGCTTCAGGAACTTGACAATAGAAACATACTCCCCCGATTAATGTCATGCCACCTTGTGCGCGCTAACGTACGACAAGACATGCTCCGACTAAACTGTTGGTCGAATCAGGTCGTTACGGCAGTGCGTGGTGACGAGACATTAATATGCTACGCATCAGAACAGACTCGATTCATATTTTGTCTAGCTGAATTGGATTAACCACTCAGTGGTGTGGCGAGTACCATCGCACGATCACCAATTAGTCTACCCACCCCTGGCCGCAATGGCAGTTCTACTTCATACTGTCCTACTCAAAAGATCGATTAGCTCGTCTTTGGTTAAGGTTTGGGTTTTCCTAAATGACGGTGCTTCTTTAACCTAGGTAACCTGCCAAGAAACTTCCAACTGGAAAATTATTAAGATGTTATCTTCACATGACACCAGACTAGCACCCATGAGGTTCCAACACTTAGACATACGAGAGGGCTAAGGTCGAGCTCCGGAGACGCAACTCTGTATAGTTCCAAGATGTCCGTGAAGTCACTTCATTCTAGATGGGTTCACTGTTGCGAAACTCTTGGCGATAACCTGTTGGTCTATCAGCACTGAAACTTATCAACAGCATAAGCTGGATCCATAGAAATGGTGTTGCGCACATCCAGAGACTTACCCGCAAAAACCGTGCAATCTCCAACCTCATACGACCAGTAAGCAAACCGCAAGTTGACTATCGAGTAGGCCACCAGATAAATCAATCTTACAAACTACGCTTTCGCCCAACGAGGTGTCATCTGAACCAACATTTAAGAAGGCATGTTATTTGACAGAGGGCGTCCGGTTCACTCGCCGAAAAGACGCAAATTTCAAGTGAAAACCTGTGGACTGGTAGATGTTGCACCATACCGGACACCCCTTCCATGTGCTCTGTGTGTGCTTGATGGCAAGCCACCGTGCATCGATTTATGACAGCGTTCGCCATAATCGGATCCCAAACATCCTACAGGAGCCATGAACGACTCCTCAAATTATTGACTTTCCAACAGTTAAAAAGACCTCTGTAGTACTGGATGTTCTTAATCATTCTTTAATTCACTGCACGCCATGAACTTACGTAGTCAAGTAGGTCACGGTTGCTGTTAAGGAGAGAACGACAGCTCCGACAATTGTTCAATTCAGTGATACACACACTAACATAATACGTGGACTTTATCGCTATCGTAGTGTCAAAAAGCGTCAAGCTGCTTGGCATTACTTCCAGATAATCAACATGCTGATGGTATTTTCTGCTATATGCGGAAATTAGTTTCTCCATTATAGTCAACAAACTTGCAGATCTGTCCCACTCATTACCAACAACAACACTGTGTTACTTATAAGTAGTTTGATAAATTTGTTAATTTCAAATGGACACAACTGTATCAACCAGTCGCATGGTTGGATCTGTAATAACAGTATAAACAATATGCCCGAACATGGCAAGTGCCCTGCCATTTGTACTGCGAAGTCATTCCGAGGAGTTAAAAATGTCATATTTGGACTCGGTTACTTACTCAACACGGTGTCTCATGTATAATCCACAAAGTGATCCAGGAGATCGACTTCCGTGACAAGATTTCTCAGACAGTTCAAGCTGGAATCCATCAACACGAATTACGCTACTAATAAGTAGGGTGGCAGTTCGGTGTTCTCAGCCCAAACCTCTCGCATACCTCTCAGCAACGTTCCAAATCATCAGATTATGTTAATACAACCACTCAACTTCCCTGACTTGTTTACTTAGGCCACTGTGGTCTAATCACCTGGAACTATCCAGATCCAGGAAGCTCAACTTACGACCGGCAAAATGGTGGTGCATCAGGGTCTGATCAGTCTGGCCTATATGAGCACACCGACTGGTGATCATCCCCAGAGGTTCACAATTTTTGTCACTGCTGACAATAGTACAGTGTTCTGTGGTTTCCTTTCCTGCCTCAAGTAAATCACAAATAAATAATTTAATGCAACTGGTTATCATTATTAGACCCAGGAAATCCCTGAAAAGACATATCACATACGTTGACTATAAGCTTGAAGATTTTCGCTTTCGGAATGTGTGATTTGAATGACTCTTCTACCTTTCCGACTATATAAGTCACTTGACCGTCCTAGACTTGTAATTGGTCTTCTTAACCAGTCGCGTATTTTTGGTTGGGTTGCGGTAAATTCTCGCTGGCTGTAGTGGGGACGCTTAAATTCAAATCTTTCGTTGCAGGTAATATGGACTATCGCTATTAAGAAGGTTGGTGCACCATTCTACGTTATGGAACTCTTGTTCTTCTCTTCCTGGACATTGTGGGCTCTAGTCACACGCGAATTATGTGAAACTACATCTGAGTTATCAGCCAAACAGTTAGAAACACTAGAATTGGGAAAGTTTAACCAACCAAGGTTACAAGAAATCTGATTATCGGTACATGACTGACAATTTAATATTCTAGATAGTGAGATAGAGGAAATGTTCTGTCAGCGGTCACATATCCGACACGAAGAATTGTCCCCAACGTTCTGAAGCGCCGAAGACTTCCCAACATTAGTGCATGAGATGGCGTCCACCTTGAAACTGGCAACATCCTCATACAGAACAAATCCTTCAACTTAGATAATCTTGGATTTGTTTCTATCATGCATCACCGATTCAAACACGCCTGTTAACTTTCTGAATAATGCTCTGTCACTAGTTCGAATCTGGCCGAAGCTCACAAATTTCCTAATTGGGTTCCTTTTAAATTAACAAATCTGCTACACACTACTTAACAATACAAGTTTGTTGCTCAACAATCATATTGGTGGATTCTATTAAAGATATTGCGATGGGTTTCCAGCTAGATCTAAGGGCAAAAATTCTGTGCCTCCATTGTTGGTTCGTAGCCCAGCTGACAGAATACTTACCGCGTTTGAGTACACCGTTTCGGCTGGTGGCTCGAACCCATCTGGAGCCACATTTTCATAATTAAAACTCTTCTAGACTCCAATAATGTCAAACCAGGCAGTAGGCTTAACAGGTCTACCTCCCTAGTTCGAATAATTGTCAGAAATGGGGGGTCGAAATGATGTAGAAGTAACGAGGTTACCATTTGAAACAGACAGTTTCTCTCATAAATTTCAATGTAGTCGTGAAAGGGCGCACACCGTTGTGAGCTAGCCTTCCACACTAAGTTTCCAATACCAAACAACAATAACCAGAACTGTGTATGACTGTCATACCCGGAATAAGGGACTTCGGGTGGCCCTGGAAACCGTAATCGAATTGAGACCTCCCAAACAAGTGATAAGAAGTAGACCTCGTAAACTAGTACACTGAAGATTGAACAGTAAAAGTGCAAATGGGGTGATGGGTATGTAGCACAAATATCAGGCTCATGGGAGTCTAGGGCTCACATGCAGATGTCTTCTTGAACCACCACCCCGAAAAAACACAGGGAACGCGGATTTATGTGGCATATCATAAATCTGAATGTTGGTTACACATTAACCCGGTGACCTATGACCAACATGCATCTAACGACAGAGGAAGCTGGAAGTTTGCGTGACCACCAAAGGAGAGAAATGAACTGCGCAGTCACATTCTGAACCTATTTTGGCTAATATTCCTTCGTCAGTTCTGCTGATGTAACTCTCGCCGCAGTTGCACACAAACTGATAGGTACAGTATGGGTTGGCTCCTCCAGGTTGTTCCCCTCTTATTCACCGTAACGGTAGCTTGCAAATTTGGTTGAGAACTACGCTTTTAACTGCACACTAGACTCACTTAATCGATGCGATGAGATGTTTCATAGTTTGAAGCGAAGAACTGTCATCGTTGATTAGTAGTTGAACGTAGACTTTTTTCTAACCAGCCGTGGAAACGTTGTCTGTCAACACACATTGCTAGCCATGTTAACTGAAAATTATCCACTGTCTAGCCATTGAATATCCATTGTCTTGGAACGTGGTTGTAAGTGATGGAAGTCTGTTGGCTAAACACTTCAATGAACGACTGGGTCTAGCGCGCGTAAACAACTCTCTAAACAACACTGGGCTCTTATTCGTTAGTGCAGAGCTTGTAAAGTGGGTGTACTAGCCCTTCCAGATTGGCTGACGATGCACATAGATTTTATACAGTCATCATCCCTGCAAATGATGGAGAGGCCTGGAAACAGCGGACGCTCGTACATTTTAGTGCACAGGTAACCGTAATTTAGCATGATAGGTGTTCAACCGTTTTACAATCTTAAGAACTGTTTGCGGATGTTGTGCGCACGTAAGGATGTCATTTACAAAATTTTCGCAGATCGACAACCCCGTTACAACCAACAGCTTCCTCAGTTTTAGTAGGAATTAAAAAGGTACTTAAGTTCAATGCAAAAAAATGCGTTCAGATTGAAACAACCAAAAACAAACTCGCAAAGTTGCCAACAGCCTACTGGACACGAGCTCATGAACGCAATCGGATGTGGGTGAAGATGAAAGTGCGTCAAGCGATACCAAATAAGAAGGATTTAGTTACCACATATTGATGTAATAATAAGTAGGAGGAGAACGGGGACACATCCTGTGCGTCCAGTCATGATACCAAAACTCATCAGAATCGTGCACTGAGCACAGCAAAGAGGCAAATGAGAGGAAAACCGGTGCGGACAGTCTGCAAACAGACGAAACATACTTTAGCTAATTCAGTATTTATCATTGCACCAAAACCACAAAATGTCGCGTACACTAAACAGAGTTCAGCGGAGTACCAGTAACCAACATTGGATTTAGCTTTGCAGTTTGCTTCATCGAATGATGTGTTTTGTTTTGACGCATAATTGGGAACCACAGTGGCAACGTTAACGTACATGTTAGTAATAGTTTAATTGCTAATAAGAAGAAACATCCAAAGTGAAGAACATTATGAAGAGCTACGACTTCCCTCTTAATTGTGGAGTAGCTTGAGAACATCGGAATATGTACATTCTCCAGAGTGGAAGGACATTTGCCTGAATGAGTGTAGAACTCCGAAGAGCCGCACTGATGCTGAGACGTGCAAGCAACCAGTGTAAGCACTCGCAGGACACGTCTTGACCACTGATCACGCTGTCCACTCGGTTTGTGCATTCAGAATCTTATTACGTCATCCCAGTCCGAGATTTCTACGGTTTGCTGATGCCGTCGCAAACAATCGACTGAAGCCGGCTCTGTGTATTCAGAAACAAGTGTTCGTGAGCTTGACGCTGCTCCGTACGTAGTGACCTTTCCTAACCCACCGTTCGACAGTTCATCTCATCCACCTCCTATCTGTTTCATGTTATTGTAAATTTGGCACTGAAGAGTTAATACGAAATGCTTGTATCCACCACTTTTCATATTCTAACGGTTTTGTTCAAACTTTTGAGAGAAATGAACTGTTTCAAATCGCATCATGATTTCGACCCGAAAACCGAATGCTGGATTCACGCATGTTCGTTTCATTAAAAATTCCAGTTTACCTATCAGTGGTACGGTAAACTCGGATATACATTACCAGTAAACTGCTACTCAATGGCGCATCTTAACTTTTCCCAAGAACGTGATATTTTCTGAAACAACGGGTATATCACTCAGAGGTTAAACGCGACGTAACACCACGGATTCTAAGGCACTGACTAAACCAACTGTTGAAGGAATACACCTAAGACAGATAGTATCCGACAGAGTCGGTCTAAGAGCCAGAAATTAAAAATATGGACAGTAGGTGTTACGAACCTTTCCCCGACCACAGAAAAGGGTAAGTAATACATCGAGGTTAATATAGAACTTTTTCTGTTAGATAGATTCAGCGGCTATCCAGAAGTATAATGTCATCGAGATAACTGAAACAGTAGTGAGATATACCACCGTTAATCACAGTGTACCGAAAGACCATCCTGTTAATCAGGGTCCGCGTTTTCACCTGTTTAGCGTCAAACTTTCCTAGAAACTCCGTAGTTCATTGATATCCGAACAATGCCCTCAATAATCCATTTGGGTAGTGAAGCAAATGTCAGCTATCCAGAAAGACGACTAGGAATCGGCACCCTTATTTGTGCTGTTACCTCAGTGATTGTCCATTCAGAAAAATGAACACGAGGTAACATTTTAAGTTAGGTGTCACAGAAGCCTGTGTCTACTGTTTAATCATAACACCATATTTAGCCTAAGCTTGCATCTTGCTGCGGTAAATACAGCCAACTTTAGAAGGCTGATAAACCAAAATGTAAGAGTTGTGCAAGTTATATGTGACGGGAGACGAAAGACTAACATCTTTCACTCTCTTAGAATTGAGATGAAAAGAAGACAGAAGCACAAGAAGAGGAGGTCTAAAATTGATTATGTCGCCCCAACATATGAGGTGAGCAATAAATGTGGAATCGTTTACACTGTTCTTAACAACATTGTTGTTTACAATAGGGCGCATGCCAGGCAACTATCTGAGTAGTTTGTATGACCAATCAAATAGAGTAATTTAAGTAATAACCCCGAAAGTTCACGAAGCTGTTCATTAATCACAACTTTATCGCCGACCAGAAAACAACGGAAAGACGAGTGATTGAAAGAATGGGAATATGATGGACTATCCATCACATAGGTGAATCATAAACTGCGTGAATGTGTGCACTATGAGCATTCTGCTCCGACGGTCTATGAGAGATGGAGATAAAACCGCTTCTCACCATCTGCAGATTGTTGGAATCGGCGTGAGTGCCCAATCGAAACTGATGACCTGCCAAGTGATTACAATGCCCACGGTACACTGCCGTGTACTTCTGGTCGGGACTAGAAACTTGAGCACGATATGTGTATTATGCATTATGCTATTCCGGGCACTAACACCTTTCTAGACACAGTAGCACGCCTTTTCGAAAGTGACCGTTTCATTGTAAACCTCTTACGGGTGTCGCCAACCGTCATTTTACCAAAAGTTCACGTTTGTAAAGCCACTATCACAATTTCGCTGACGTCGTCTTGAGTGTGAGTTCAACAAGTGTCTCCGTCTGTCATATGATTAATATAGACCACAGAGTGATTGCCAAAATCACAGTCAATAGATTTACAGCCATTCTGTCCGTGCTAGAAACGTATTCGTGGTCTTTACGTAGGGAGTTGAGTTAAGTGTCACTTAAAACAGATCAACCGTGGTCGTCTCAGTCTGCTTAGGCCAATGGAATGATGACTGTATGAAATGCACATGTATTGGTGAGTACTGAGTGGTTTTGGTGTTCATATAGATTGAGGATCACCCACAATTAATCGCAGTCGTCTCATTTCCATAGAATTTCCACTTGGCCCCTTTGGAAAAGTAGCAGCAGGCACGACCGAGGCGATCGGGGAATCTAATCATTACTCACAAAAGAAAGTGGTCGAGTGCTCACTTGTGATAAGTTGGTCGTGCATAATGTAAGCTCATTGGCACAATGGCCAACATGGCTGTCTCATGGAAGCATGGAAACATAGTTCTAGTCCTTGTCATGACGAGGACATGCACTACTGACGAGCTAAAGTGAGAGCGAGACTCCAGTCTAGCGCTTCCTTTCGAAAGCGACCGAGGGAAAAGTGTGTGTGAATGCGAAAACTGAGATCAGATGTACATTTATAGAAGAATGATCGTCCAGTGACGTATGTTCAGTGATTAATGTGGCCACGTTAACTTCCAGGCTCATAACTGGTGTGCACTCTTTTATCAGTTTGGATCCGGAATTCGCTATGAGTTAGCTGAAGGCCAGGTTCGTACGTCTGCATCCCGTTTGAGAAATAAATGAATTACCACAACGTCCTCCCTAAGTGTGCTCACGTTCAATCATATCGCCCAGTTCAAACAGAACTCATCAGTGGCCATCGTTAGAAGAATAACGAAGTGTATATTTCTAACAGTGATATGTGAATAGAGGAGTATTTCATCGCAGCCCATTTTTGAACGGATGGTGTAACTTCCAGTTTGAATATAAGGGAGAAACAGCAGTGAAGGGAGACCACTGGGGTGCAGCCGGTAAAAAACTTTCCCGTGAAAACAGTCATGCTCAATACGAACGGTCGATTTTGTTGAAATCACAGACAGTAGTAGCCCGGTAAACAAGTGAACACCACACTGCTCAGAAAACCTTGAATTCTTTTATGTAATTTGTCCTTCATTAGAATTTAATAGCGCCGAGCTTCGAACAAGGCCTTCTATGGGTAGCAAAACGGTTAAGTTTAGGTGAGAGGTACCCGTGTAGAAGCATGTCGTGTATAGTTGAGATCTTTAAAAAGTAATATTTTCTTGGGTTGCTCTTTTGATTTTAAGACACAGCTAGCAAACATCACTTGAGGGGATAGTATTCTGTGTAGCTGGACGGTACCTCATAGCCGGTAACCACATCCTGGCTGCATATGATATATGAGACGGTTATGAATCCAAAGAGTTTCCAGCGCTGATGTGGGCGACAAAAAATTGTCCTCCCATTAGGCACACACGATTAAATGGTAATCAATTCATCTAACGGCGAATCACGTGAAGGTTCAAACAGTGGCGCTTCGGGATAATTTCCCGCTCGCCTGTGTTCACTTTTCGATTTGAATGTGCATACGCGTGCGGCCACCAAATTCAATCATATCAAATCCAACTAAGTCCTCATCGGCCGATCCGGGTTTCAGAGGTGAGGAATTTTGTCGAACATAACTTGCCGTCAGTGAGTTGTGAAAACATAGTTTGAGAACACGTTAGCTGTATGCGATTTTCAGATCATCTTGCAAACGTTTCTCCTTTAAATTTATCTTGTGTTCATCTATCCTCAGTGGCTTCAGTACCGTCGCCATTTTGAAATAACACGGGTGCATGCGACACCAGTTTACCCAGATTAATAGAAGAGCGGTCCTGTTTACCACAATAGAATATCTTTGTTTTACAGCATTTCCGTAACATACTAATTCATGGAAAATCATTAATCCCATCGCCTAAAGACGTGGTGGTCGTAGAAATTCTTCACTTCGTTCATCTGGTATTATGCACATCAACTTGTAACTGATCAAAAAATACGTCTTTTAGGCAACTGGTTTCTCTCCTACCCAACTATTCAGCGCTCACTTATTTGTTATTCTTGACAGACCGAAACTATAAACCCCACCGCTCCTTATGTTTATGAGGTCTCAAGACTGTACCTATTTTTGGAATGTAGGCTGATGACCTATAGAGAGATACAGGCACGCTTATACAGGTTTCGTTAGCCGTCTGCAGACTATCATGCTACTTGACGGTTATGTCAACACACACCTAGGTTTACTAGTACCGACAATATTGGCGGACAACATTGTACGCTACTTTGAGTATCAGCACGATGAAACAAATCACATCAGTGGGGCACATGCCACATCTGTTTCCTCGCCCACTTCGAGGTAAACGCAACATGACAGCTTCACTTGTAAACTAAACTACGAAAAAGTTGGCGAGAGTAAATTGAGTTTATAGTAAATCTTAATATCAACTTCCAACGTCCTGTTGGTACACCAGGTATCTCTATTAAACAGAACACTGTTTGGTTCGCGTTACTCACAAGTGAATAAAATGCAACGGGATAATTCTTGCCACGGTAGAACAAACAAGGTCGCTTTCGGAAATTCATCGTTAAGTAGAATATATCACAGTAATAAGAACCATAGTAGGCTCCATCCGCATGCATGTAGTAGTTTGTACAGTGACCGGTCTTGACAATCACTTCAGGGATTAGGCTAACTTAAGTGAAGAACCAACCGCTTGCCCAGATGTTTCGATCTTGAAATGGGTAGTCAGTTGATGACAGACTTCTGCATAGTTCGTGAAGAAAAAGTGCTTTCGGAATAGCCAAAGACGCATATTGCTCAACCCCCTACATTGTCAGTGTAGTGGAAGATGCAGATGGATCTAACCATTGGACTGTGTGCTTCAATATCGAACCACGCCAGACCCGTAAATGCCCAGGGTTACCGTAACTATCGTAACAAGTTCGTAAAACACAGCAGCACCACGGTTATGAGTAAGTTATAGTATTCATCATCTCACACCCGTACACAGCTTTCTTGGTCAAAATTAAGCATTTTCATCGCACCGCTATGTAAAATGACAGTAAATCTGTTTTACAGTTTGGTTATCTAGAAGGGTCGGTTGTCATACGACGATACAGCATGTGAACTGACTGACTAGTCTGAACCAAACTTGGAAGCGACGTTGATCTCGTTCCTTAACGGAAAGTTAATGAACACCGGAAATATGATGGCTACAGAAACGTTGCTAGCCTGTGTAAATAGCACAATCAGAATGATTACTTGATCATTTTAGCGGTTATTTATAGTCCAACTAGTATTTAGGTTTGAATTTGCAAGTTATTTTTGTTGAAGATATTTGTTGTTCTCGAAATAGATCTTCCTACTCAAATCCTGAAATTTGGTGAAATTGTCACCATGACGGCCATCCAGTAGTTTCGAACCCAGAAAATCTGAGCAGCTTTCTGATCAATCTTTGTCTCGGTATTCAGACAAAGAGCACCGTTTCGACGAAAACGAGTAAGTGACTGTGAAAACTATACGTATTTCACATGATTTACGTGGAACCTGGCTGTCAGCCAAAAATCAACTCCATCAAATTCACCCATGTGGGGCGCCTACAAAAGCGCGAACTGTCAAGTGGGTGAGTCAAGCCTAACCGACGATTGAACATGATAACGTATTCACACAAACATGTAATATTTCCTTGAACATAAAGTCAGTTTACCGGAAAGTCAAACCCCGTCCACACACACCACTGATAATAAGGTCCGAAATCATGTCTAACAACCTTAAGTTCAAGTGATATCAGCAATGTTTTCAGATAAAAGTTTTCATCAAATTGTTTCACTGGCGAAGTTCCAACTTCATCACATGTGCCATAAAGCTCAATTAAGTCCGCCTGGGTTTTACGAACATGACAATACATACAGCTGCGCAATAGTTCATCATGGTTAATGGTCTACAACAAAACATCTGCAACAATTTAAACAGTTAGATTAAATTACCGTCCAGTCAGTCTGTCCTAATCCACCTCAGAAAATGCATCCAAATATTGCAGACAAGCATATTTTCGGGGGACTGGGAAAAGCGGCCGAGTAGCGTGCCTTAACTGATTTCTTCAGCTTTAATGCAGCTTGATGCCGTGCTGTCGGCGCCATTTTGTTTTTCGATCGTACAGCTCATGTATACACCCCGCTGGGCCTCTGCCTCATGCAAACTTGTATTATCTCTCTTCACAGGACAACCTCTGAAACTGCTGCTCCGGAAGAATGCCGTTCCACAGTTTCTCCACTTGGCACGAAGATGGTTCACGAATACAACGCGGGACCTAGACTTGAACGACCGACTTGCCCGTTACAAAGCTTCTTAAGTTGTTTCATCAGGAAAGCTGTCTAGCTATTGTGACAACTTGGCTAAAAACCGTTTGCGCGCCGATCAGTCACACTCTTCAGGTTATTCGCAACATGCGCTTTGCGTGATTTAGGACAGTGCGTGCGTCGCTTGTATCATTGCAAGGATTGCCTCCATTCTAAAAATCAGGACCACGCTGAGATTTAATTCCAGCTGCGCGGTAAATGTAACCATCAAGAATGACCCAAATGAAGACAGAAATAATTGAAAAAAAAGACCCTGTATCGCTGAGTGATCAAAGAGCCCATCAGACTGATTTCGCTATTGTCAGAGAATGACTGAAAACGCTGCCAATGGTGGCCGAGCTACTTAACCTTAAGCACGAAAACAACCACCCTTTGGTCCATCAAGGTCGTACAAATTGTTTTCAGTAGTTAAGATGACCGTGGGTATGCG
Source organism: Paragonimus westermani (assembly GCA_008508345.1). Taxonomy (NCBI): domain Eukaryota; kingdom Metazoa; phylum Platyhelminthes; class Trematoda; order Plagiorchiida; family Troglotrematidae; genus Paragonimus; species Paragonimus westermani. The sequence continues at coordinate 42,797 of QNGE01002493.1, read as the reverse complement.
CAACAGTAAGCCGATTGACAGGGAAATAAACTTGAGTGGTGTTATGACCAGTTATAAGATTATTCGAACTTCATTCAAAACTTTATTAAAAATATGAGGTCGAGGTGACCACCAATGACGTCTCGGTTTTGTTATGCTTAAACAGCGCCAAGCACGCGGGAGAATCGAACCCATGACAATCGGACCATCGATATAAATGGAGTGCAACGATCAAGGATATATGTGCATTCTTGCCGCCCTGGTGCCAACGACTTTCTAGTCTTGTGGATAAGTAACTGGACAAACACTTAGTGGTAACATAAAACTCTCTCTCTCCTATTTACTGGTCATGCGTTCAATTTCCCGGCATGCGTGGCGCTGATATGAAGCAACTTCGTCCGTGCAGCTGTGCACTATTTCTTCGGTGCCACTGGAATTAGGAGTGTGCAAGGCCTCTCTTAATTATTTCTGAAAGTACACCACACAAGTACTAATGTGCAGTCCGGCTACAATTGGCTGACCGATTTTCGTTTTATTATAATCAGAGTACAAAGGATGTGAAGGGCAATGTTCAGAGGATCGTAAAAGTAAACGACGAAGAGAACATAAAAGTAATCTTTTTTCCATTCTACGCACAGAATCTGAATAAATGTTAACTTGGCACCTTTAAGAATTGAGGGACTGAGTAAATGTGACATTTATTCTTTCAATTCTGTTGAATTCATCCTCCATCGATGTTAAAGCTTTGCGTAAGATTGAATATTTTGGCAAGAAAGTGGATTTACACCTGGCCAAAGGTAGAATGTAATTGTATGCGTACCAACCAAGGCAGTCCTTAAAAAAGACTGCGGCAGTCTCCTTGAGATTCTGCAACTGTTTTCACTCCCACTTTTTTCTGCCTTTCTAACGCGAAGGCATAATCTAGTCAGCCGTGTGGATTGGACTATAGTTTGAACCCCTCGAATTAATTATCACATACGTCCAGGTTATCAATCAGGTCTACACACAGTAAGTTTGGACTGAGATTTTTTAAAATGTACCAAATATTTGTAGCATGTAACTCACCAAATGGAAACAAATTGCCTGACTGTCATATTAGTGGAATTTGAATTTCTGAGGCATTCCGTATCAAGAGGTTCTTGTGTTTGATTCGGTCTGAGTGAAACGAGTGTATGAACAGTGACCGTCTCCACCTACTTTTGCCTCAGTCAGTAAGGAGTCAAAGCACTACCTTTATTCCATCAAATGCTGCGAGGACAACGTTGGGTCGAACACCATTATGATCTAAAGTCTTTTGGGGCTCGTAGTGTAACCGAAAGATGAAACGGCAATATTGCATAGCGATCTATAATGACTCACAGTAACTTTTCACAGTAGATTCCAACACTATAAGTCCACTGTGTGTTGAACGAAAGTCACTCTTGAATTACAGAATCTCCAGCGAATTCTTTCCCCCCAATGTGTTAAAAAGAATAACGCCAGGGTTAGCTAACGATACCAGCCACCATGTGGGTGCGGAGGATAAGGCGCGTGAGGACCAACTGTGTACTGATTTGAACAATATACAAGTAATTTACGTATACAGCGAACGTATCAGGCATGAATAATAGTGTATAACATGAGAGTAAAAGGGTGACAGGTTCTGCAGTCTGGTGTATACGTCTGACCAGTTGCATTCTCTCGTGTCGACTCTTCGTACATGCATGTTTTCCGAGTCTTTGACATGTGCGAGTTCCACAGTTGCAACCTCACAAAAAATGTCATTCTCTAAACAGCTATTACGCATTTGGTGGGTCTGCCGTGAATTTTGTTGTTAAGATACCTCCTGGTCTTTTATTAGCAAACACGTTAACACCTAAACCGCTGTTGCTCTCATTTTCAATCTTTCTGGTGAGATATTGATTGTCGATGTCTATCTCTCACAGTGCGTCATGCTACATCGCGATTATTCTATCGGCAATATGAAACAATCACAAACATGCGCATCTGATGGTAATTTAATCTCACATAAGAATTAACATTGTAAACTGGTCGCCGATGAGATTATGTGTCTTAAATTTCTCACAGCCAAGAGTACCCGCATCAAGGAGTGTTGAGAAGTCTTATCGTCTTGTTTACTGAACTGCAAATAAATGAAAGTAGTGTTAAACAATGAAGTAAGTTATGTGAAAATTCTGGCTAACCACCGTACAGAGTTAGGGAGTCAAAGTTCATGTGGGTTTGTTGGTAACATATAGCTGCAATGCTGAACGTAGTCCAGTGAATCAAGCTTGCATAAATGTAGAGGAATTCTGGCTCTATCATCCATTTTTGCTGCGTCCTCGTTTAACTTTTGAACACGACTTCGAACCTGATCCCGTTTATCGGGACTACGGAGATCGCGATTAAAACTGTTGAACCCTATTGCCATTCTGCTCCTCTTGACTGTTATCAGCTGTAGGGAAGTGGTCACATACTGTTCTAGTTGCTAATTTTGAAGTTTCAAAACTTCTTCCAATAATAACAGCCTGATAACATTGACGTCGTCAGGTGTTGCAACACAACTAGACATGCGAAATTAAACCACAAAGCATAAGAGCACACACTAGTTCATGCCAACCATTACGAAATAAAAACGTATGTGACATGTCCACTACAGATGCAACTGGAGTAAGAGGTAATCAATCAGGACGCGGAAACCCACTCTCCTAGTATAGCCGAACTGCTAGCGGCTAGCAAGTCGAGCGAATGTGAATAGTTTGTCGGTCGTCTAATGCCCGTTCACAGCTGTAGGAACATGCTCGGAACAGTTATATTTTCCCTTCTTGGTAAAGAATGTCAGTGTTAGTGATTAGTGTGTCGTAGTGACCTCTTCAACCTCAACCTGAAAGCAGGCATCTATGGAGTTAGTTTTATAGTTGGTTAATCTGACAATCTTCGTTAATGTGTGGTTTTTCACATTTGAATTTATAACTGCAACCTTCATTTCGGCAGCAACTACTAGCGTTGTTCAAGGATGACAGCCAGCGAGATATAGATAGATCAGCACTTGAAGTGTCAAGGGATGCGCACAACACAGGATGTCATGCTTTAAAAATAGGTCCAACACCTGAAAAGAAACATAGGACAACTTCATTCCTATATGCAAATCACGACTGAGGTAAACAGTGTGGTATTTTGCTTTTAGCTTCGGTATGAAAGGAAGGGATATCATTTGAAGGAACTGGAGCACCATGGAGAAATTGATTTTTTTCGTCTCTATTTACCACAGCCAGGATCGTCATAAGTGTCACCAACTGGGAATTCCTTCAACTTCTCTAATGTATCTAGTCAATGTTCAACGAATACAACGAATTACTTTGTGTTATATATCGAGCTTTATGAGAACGACTGTTGTGAACACAAAATATAGTGTAGTATTTATTGTCAAGATGCTTTTTTAACCACCGCGGTTAAGTCTGGTGTCGTACCTGGCTACGGCATAAGATATGTACATTTGTATGAATAATGGCACGATTCCTCCGCACTTGGTAAGCTGGTACGGCCACTGTATATGCGTTACGCTGGAGTTGGTCCGAACTCGCATATTGAGCGTCAAAATACTCAGGAATATCACGGTTCTTTGGTACACTAAAAGATAGCTTTGTGACCCATTAATTTAAAGGTTCCGCATCTATAAGCCTTGTGGTAACAAGATTTGCGCTAAGTCCTAAGATACTGTAGTGACCTAGAGGTAACCTCGGACCGCCTGTCATACAATGAAAAATCTTCACCCGAAAATTCTGGTTCACATTGTACTTACCTTCGTAAGGATCACTGTTTCCGTTTGCTTGAGCATGCGCCGCGTATTCTTGTCCGCGTGTCTGTCAGCCTACGAACGCCAGTGACGCCATACACACTTATGTCTTGCTCGCATTCTCGAAGATTGGATGCTCAGCCTCCCTAGCCACGTCAGTGTATCAGTATTGTCAAGCACTGGTTGAGGCTTATTGTGATTTCTACCTGCTTCACGCTGGTCTTCCCCAGTTATCCGTACTCTCATTTCGGGCCTGGTATAGGTTGTGTATACCTCAGGAAGAGTTAATTTAATGCGTGTTCTCACTAAAACACCTTTTATGAAGAGACAGATCAAGGTGTAGTTTGCGAAAAGAAAACTGGTCTGAATCTGGCAATTGAACATTTAGAAACTCTTCAATTGTTACTAACGGCGTCTAACCAGCTGGAGGTGGGCATCATATTTTAACCCGTTTAGCGTGGTCTTACGTTAAACGGACACTAACTCTCGTCCGTCAACCGGAGCATAGTAGTTACTGGTGTGGTTTCTGTTGTGATTGTGGCTCACCCTCTGATCTCACTCTCACTTGGAGATTGTAAACAACAGAAGAATGTCAAAGGTCCGGATTAATCTTCAGTAAATATTTCAGGTTTGACACTATAACGTTCAAAGTTAATGTGACAATGATGAAGAAGAAATGCTTATTTGCATTTTCTGAACGTGGTTGTCGTTGGTGAAATGCGCTAAATAGTGACGGACATACAGTAGAATTACTGCAGTCATCTAACCACGTCCACGAACGTTGACTTCATCTGTCGTGAATGTTTTGATGGCAATTAATTGGGATATTCATTTTATTCTTCTCCGTAAAGCTTTCCGACGGACCTCGCATGCAAGCGCTGCTGTGCAACTTCGATCCACCGTTCCACACAGCTTCTTTGCAACAATAAATCAAAGAGTAGAAATTAACTCCTTCATCCAGTTGACGTAAGACCGAAATATTGCCGTGAACAGTGAGTGGAGCGGTGAGAGATTACAATGAATAACTTTGTGTCAGTGTCCTAAATTTGTCCTGATACTGCTCAGAAATATATTTTATTAATTATAGTGAAGTACTAAGGTGAAATTTGCAGACTGATTTTCTTACGACAAATTATTCACGCACACTTACAGTGGTAGAGACATAATCTCATACGTTCATGGTTACGGAAATGTCACCACATTAAACAGAATAAACATCACTAGTTTGGAAGAGGTTTTTCTAGTGCCTGTACTTCACAACCGAATATTGTATGCAATTTTCGTTTTAATGCATGAATAACAAGGCTGTACAGATGATTATTATATTGCGATTCCGTTGACAGGCATGATTTATTATTACTACTGTGTGAAAGTTAACTCTGAGTTTGAGATTAGTACAGTTACGGTTAGTATTACGCAGCTTCAGTGAGGAGAAGCAGTGTTTCTCAGGTGTCTGAGGCACCGCCACCAAAATCAACATCTCTGTGATGGTAAGAACAGGTAAGATCGCACCAGGGCAATTCTTATGAGGAATTTTCGTAGTTTCAAAAACCTGAAAATCCACTAGAATTCACGGAAAACGAAAGATTATCTGGAACACTTTCGAAGTTTGGAGTATTATCCGTGAAGATGTGAAGAACGGGAAGAAAACGCCTTATTTCCTCACAGTTGTCATCAAGGATGTTGTGATGAATGTCACTGAACATACATGTTTTTATGACTATTACCAAAGTTCAGGTTGTACATTTTTTGATACAGAGCGTAATTCTAATACAAGCGTGTGGTAAACGTTCAATCGCTGTGTTCGGTTTTAATTCAGGCATACGGGATACTGGTCTCGCATTAAGTTTCATCTATTCCGAAACATCTCATTGGCGTCGCGACAGCCTTCAATAGTAATGAATCATACGCTTCTTGAAACTTTTGACACTTATTCATCCCCTCGTGGTATTGAGGATTATTGTTGACGATTTCAACTAGGGTCTAGGACCGTTTCCAACCTAAATGAGGAGACAAATCAGCCTTCTTCCTCTCAAGAGTGGTAAAAGAGGCCAATTATCTTTTGATGAATCTATCTTATTCAGATTCGCTGATGGATCAATCACGGGACCTACAACTCAGTCATGTCACCCCTGTGAAGTTTGAGGTCGCCGAACGAGCCAAATTCAATATCCTGCAGCTCCGAGCGAACCAATCAGTCCGTGACTTTATTTCCCAGATTCAAACTCAAGCAACAAGATTTGGTTTTGTTGATCAATAGGAGGTCCAAATTCGTGACCGGCTCATCGCCGTTATTAATGTTCCGGATCTACATAGAAAACTACTGCTACTCCCAAAACCTTCGTGTCAAAATACCGAAGTCATCTGTGAGCAGTATGAAGACGTTAATAATACAGTCCAGAATGGAAGATCTAGTGAGGTCCCAATCTTGTTTGAATCAATGAAAAAGCGATCTGCAAAACACAGTACTCTGTGGCTATTCAATTTAGCTGCTAGATATGATTCTCGACCAGTTTCTCAAGATTCTTCGCATCGGACGACACACGCCACTAACAAATTCGGGAATTGTGCCTCATGTGGCAAGAAACATTTCAAATACACATGCATTCACCGCAACTCTATATGCCACAAGTGTGGGAAACGAGGTCATTTACAAAATGTCTGTAAGTCGAACAGAAATCGTCAATTTGTAGAAACTGATCCAAATGAATGTGATGCTACGTGTGGCAAGATGGAGTCCTTCACTTTGACAGTTGACCCATCTACTTCAGGGCATCTATTTCACACCCTTTTCACAGTACGTGGCACGGGGCATGATTTTATTGTTTACACTGGTAGTGTAGAATCTATTAGAACACAAAGACATCTATCACAGTTCTATCCAAATTACATACTACATCCTTGTTCTGTAACCATACAAAGTGCAACTGGTCAGTACATCCCTGTTTCGGATACAGTCACCATTCAGATCTTTAACAAACAGCACAGCCCACTTGATTGCACTTTTGTTGTTACTCATCATGACCCATCCGTTTTGAGGATGAAGATTTTAAAAATGCTTCATATCCAGGTTTCCCTGCTTGTACTACTGAGTAATCCTACAAGCTTGAATGACCTAAGTCTCAAGTTTTCGAGGGCTACGGCCACTAGAAGTAACTGGTGGTCCGGTTTTTCTGAAGCGTCGTATAATTTCTCCCAGACTCCGTGAACTTGTACTGAAGGTGCTCAGCTGGCTGGTAGAACTGTGCGTCATTGATCCTGTTGATTCATTCTCTTGGGCCACGCCGACTGTGACACCCCTGAAGTCTGAGAGGAAAACTCCGCATATATATGGCGATTATCGAACTACTGTGGGTCGACACCGTGAGCAACATACATGTTCTACTGCTGAACTTCAGGACATTCTGAACAAGCTTTTGAAATCCAAGGTTTTCTTCAAGATTGACTTGATGGATGCATATCTACAGATTCCTTTGGATGAGGCATCAATGCCGATAACAACAATCAACGCACTTGATGGACCTCCTCAGTACCGATTTTTGCCATTTGAACTCAGTAATTTCCCTGCTATTTTTCAGCAGATATTGAATAATAATGAGTGTTTATTCTACTGGCTTTCTGAGAAACAGATAACGTAGGCTCCAACTCATGAACAGTGTGTACGTTCATTGTTAAACTTTTTGTAACATGATGCTATACTTCGTCCGTTTTCTTTCACAAATATGCCTGTGTTGAGTACTGATTCTTCTCCAGTTGGAATCGGAGCTGTGCTTGAGTAGGAAGACAACCCAGTTGTGTGTATATCACACCGACATAATCCGGCAGAAAGAGGATATGCTCAGACACACCGTGGAGCTCTGACGGCATACTGGGCAGTAAATCGGTTCCATAAGTATCTGTTTGAGATACCATTCAAAATTTTGTCGGATCATGAAGCGGTGAAATTCATCTATAATCCTGACAAGTCACTGACACGTTCTTTAGCAGCCGTGATCCAACGATAGAACATAGCACTCACTGCATTTGACTATACTATAGTGCACAAATCAGCCAACAAAATCAAACACGTGGATTACTTGCCATGTGTTCCATAAACATCTGAGCAAACTTCTAGTATTCACTGCCTTCTAATCCAGCCTCTGTCGGTTAGCCAAACAGAGTTGATTCGCGATACTCGACGTTACTTTTCACCCATCCTCAGTGCACTACGTCGTGGTTGAATCCCACAAGTCAGACGGAAATTCCCTACAATTTTTGTGTGCGTCGCTAAGAACTGTTACTCACTCCAAATGGATAACTGTGCTTGAATGACGGAGTTGTTATTCTTCGAACTCTTCGCAGAGCTGTTCTGGACGATCTACATTCCGGACATCTTGGAGTTTAGCAGATGAAGTCTGCGGCCTGATTAACGTGCTGGTGGCCAGAGGTTGACGCTGATATTTGTCGTCTGGCTAAAAGTGGTTCATTTTGCCATCACAAACTCCACAATTCGCCGTCTAAATGGATTCCATGTCCGATGTCAACTGAGGCGTGGCAATAGGTTCATGCGGATCATCGCGGTCTTATTATGTGCTAGTAGTGATTGATTCCTATTGGAAGTGGCGGGAAGTGTCATTTACAACAACGCCCACTGCAGAATTCACCATGTACGCACACAAAAGGGTATTCAACAGAGACGGTATCGCTCTTGTGTTAGTGATCGTCAATGGTACCCATTTCACTACCAACCTTCTAACTACTTCGCTCAACGGCATTGGATGCAAGTATTTGTTCACTCCTGCTCGATATCCCTGCTCTAATGGTCAGGCTGAAGGCTTTGTTAGAACACTCAAAAGTGCTATCGCCTCTTCTCAGTTCACTACATGCTGAAACCCTGAAAAAGGTTTTGATAACTTCTCGTTACAATATCGCACTGCCTTTCATTCCACTACGCGTGGAATTCCTGCCAAACTTTGTGAAAGACGGTCTTTGAATTCAAACTTGATTTGTATTCATTCCTCTGAAGTTGCCTTCTATCGTAGTAATGACTTAAGACCGTCATCTGGTTTACTTCTAAAGTATCTTGATAAGTGCTCATACCGAATTCTAGATGGCGACGATTTATCTGTAAGTAATCGACACTTGGATCAGATACGATTAGAGGATACAGGTCAGTTCGTTCCAAAATCTGGTGTGAATTCAGATAACGATGTGTCTGTTGTAGGGTCGAATACGACAAAGAATTTACGAGAATGATCCACAGATCTTCAAGGCACCAAACGAAGCCCAGAAAGAACTTCAGGAAAACCGCAGTCCCATTCAGAATGTGGCGCATGTGATGGATGTCATTGAATAATTATGTTTTCATTTCTATTACCGAAGTTCAGGTGGTACAGTTTTTCATACGGAGCGCAATTCTAATACAAGCGTGTGGTAAATCTCCAAACGCTGTGTTCTGTTTGAATGCAGATATACGGGATACTGCTAGCGCGTTGAGTTCCACCTATGCACGGAACGTTCAAAATACCTTATCTCCGTAGTTACTTGAGATAGTACGAAAGTAAAATAACAAGCAGAAAGCGCTCCTTCTAAGAAGTAAATCAGGATGTATGAAGCAGGTTAATCGCGTCCAAACTCTGGGGTACAAACAAAAAGGTCCAGCTACCCACAGGCACCCGCGTCGCAGTTGACGACAGCACAGCCATCAGAAAGTCTCAGAAATCACGAGTGCATTTAAACAAAACTCACTAGATTGAATGAAAATGATGGCCTATTTTTCAAAGTAGAGTTACCCGACTTTTACTTATGCCATAATAAATTAGTGGGATCATGATTTTCAACACTTCACTCATTGCCCACCGAAACCCGCGGGATATCCATAAAACGCGCCGACGCTGGCCCGAAGCCTGTCCGGCTCTGGCAAGTGTTGGCAAAGTGTCAAGTCCTAGTAGGCACACAACAAAATCGTTAACACAGCTTACACAATCGTGAACAAAATGGTGGCAGCACGCCACGTTTGATACGTGTAAGTCAATGACGAGGCTGTAAACCAAGCTGAATGAACCAAATTTACATGCAAGCGACAACCACCTGATCTAAAATAAGATATATCCAATATGGTGAAGCATACAAATCCTAGTTTACTCGTAATCATTATTTAACGACGAGGTTATCCCCACAAAGTGTTCTTTTCAGTGAATTTGTTAATAGTTTTGTCGGTCAGCGAAGTGGAAGACAGTTCGTCACCTAGTCTACTCCTGGCCAACATGGACCAGTCGACCACGTTTCCACTGGGTAACCGTAGATTCCAGTGGACAGTTTGTTACATGGACACCAACCTGAAGCTTATTTACAAAAGCACGATGATAGGTGTCAAAATGCTAGGAGTTCCTTTAGCGTTATGACAGACAAGAGTAGGTACCGATTACGTGCAGCCTAAAGTGAGTTGACACTGTCCCGTGCTCGAATACTAAGCACTTCGGAAGTAGAAGCCGTCTTTCTTGACGATGATAACCAGAGGGTTTGATTGCGGGTACCTGAAATTGCTGCTACGTTTTGGAGCACTGTGAAAAGATTCATTATGATACACGTAAAGCTTAATGGGGTACTGGACCTTCCAAAGAAACAAGGAAACTGAAAGGAAAACTAAGGAGCTTAATGGCAGGATGAACATTAAAAACTGGCACCATCAAGAAAGTGAAGGAATTCGGGGTTAATATAAACAACCAATAGTAATGGTAAATGTACTTAGCTCAAACCCAGGGCTAGCTTCTACGCAGTAGTAATAAGATAACACGATTCCCAACGAAACTGCAGTGTAATCAGCATTTGCGCGGCGTAAGTATTCACACAGTGAAACAAAAATAGCATACAATGTTCATTTATGAAGTACGAGCACTACATTCGCCGCAGCTCAGATGGAAGCCTGGGTTGTCGTGGTGATGACGTTACCTCTTCTTTACACGCTCAGCTGATCTTGTCTACGCCAGCTCAACTTCAGATATTACTTCACTAACTAAAGTCAAGCCTGAAAAAGACTCGGAAGTGGAATTTGCAGTTTTAGAAGGTTCAGAAGACGGTGAAATAGAGAGTCTTAAAATCTTCATGCCCTGAAGACCAGTCATAGATAAGCCAGAATTAACAACACAAAATGAACATGTGTAAGTGACTGATTGCGTATCTGTGCGTGGAGGTTTAAATTCGCCAAGAATAGGCAAAGCATATCCAGTACCACCGTTAAAAGAAATATTAGCAGACCTCAAGACAACATAAGGTTTCGGGCGCTTTATGTAATTGGCAGAAATGAAAGAATCAACATTACCCGTGTCGACAATAATGGAATGTTTGGGACCACGGTGAACAGTGAGTGATTGTGTTATATGGTTGGTGGAATCAACAGAAATCACAGTGAGAGCAGTGGACTGAAATTCAGATGAGAGACATTCCTCTCTTAAAAAACTCTGGATTAAACACCATTTCGAACAATGACAGACGGGCTGAATGTGACCTATCTTGCCGCAGTTACGGCATTTGGAATTGGCAAGTGAGCGCGTCAGTCGCGAATGTTTATGACCACATGACTTACAGTTGTCCCAATGGTGGGCAGAATTCGAGTTAAAATAATGTGGTTCAACTGCCGTATTTCCCTGGCAAGTTACCTTTCCGAACTACCACTGCTGTTGGGGTGTCTGCTTCCCAACACTGTCGGCGTTATTTAACACAACTGGTTCTTCCTTCACCACGGCCTTCACATCCACAAATCGTCTACATACAGATCTGGTTGACTGAAAAGATGCCTCCTTTAGTAGTGACAACCTTTGCTCTAGACTAGGGGCATTGATTTCTGCAATCAGTCGATCTCTTAGCTGAATCTGCAGGTGATCATCGAAATTACATCTTGCAGCCTGAGTTTGAAGTGGAACACCAAACACACGGACTTCTTGATTCTCTTTTGTCAGAGTCTGGAGTTTTGCCCTTTCTGCAGCTTCAAATTTGACAGGCTGAGCGTGCTTGAGTAGCAGATGCTTGGAAGAATCACACGGGCTTGCCTGATGTGAGTACTCTTGTTACTGATCCAACAAAAGTAAACCTTGTCAGTTATCACTATCGACAATCGGTCGACAATGACTTCGTATATTATTACCGACCCTGGAAAATAGAGTGTACAGAGAGACACGTCAAGCTAGCAAGGCACGGAGCGAGTTTCATTTTTAGCCCCGGGCCGGATGTTACAAAATGGGTAGCTTGACTACAACAAAATTAGGTACAAAACCAAAATCATCGAAAATGTACAGATGAATGCGGCTGTCAGAATATTATTTATTATAGTCGCTACAATACGAAGTGCCAGATTTCAATCGTATTCTATGCACCTTTGCTTATATCTTTGAGTGAATGATGCGTTTGCTTCTTGCCCTCCTTATTTTTACGGATACTGATCCTATATTCAAAGCGTTCCAATTAATCTTCCATGTTTCTTGAAGCTCAGTGGATATTCTGAACTTTGTAGCTACAGTGATCCATAATAAGAGTCCTCCTGTGAGCAACCTTACCTTTACCCACCATCACAGAGATGATGCCTAAATATCTGAGTATTACTTTGGTGTAAACAGTGATCCTTATGGCCTCCAACGACGTAGAGCGAAATCACTGTCGCAACGGAAATACCTGGAAAACGAAATCGCATAGTTTGTGCGCAGATGTTGAGCGAATCCTTCAATTTACTCCTATGAATGTTGTATTGTATTGTGGCATATAACAAACGAGTTGGACAAGTTCTCTCAGCTCATACCACGCGTTCCCCATGATATGCTGAACGTTTTTAGCGATCGTTCCGGTTCGGCTCTGCAAAATGTTTTGATGAAACACATTACCTCGAGAAAATGCGTCTTGAACAACTGTTTCATCGGTAACGCCTGGGCAACAGTAAGCCCCCGATTCTTCCTCGATATATGCGGCATGGAGTAAATAAACCCCAGTTACCAGAATCTCTCTTGTAATAGTTGTGGATGCAGCGCCTTCTTGAACATAAACGAGGACTGATATTCGCCTAACCTTCACACCGGATGGGTGACCGGACGGCTCCGATGGATACGGTGGACAAACGTTTTCGGGGCATGGTGCCTTCGCCATTAGTTTAACGGGTACTTATTCCCGATAGTCCTGTGGACAGTGTTCCAGCTACGATTGACACCATAGTAGCGGTCCTTCGCAAGTCACTTGAAATTCGTGAGCACTCCTATCTGGAACCAAACACCGGAATAGTTCTCTTGTGGCGCGAACTGACAAATCTTCGTGTCAGCGCTGAACGTGTCAGACCACTCTCTAAAATTTCACCGAAGCGTGTCCGATCGCTGTCCAGACCAGAGACTAGCAGTCTCTATTGGTATTACGGGACGTTCGGTGGGAACGCTAGACGATGCCGACCGCCATGTAGCCTTCATGGTAGCAAGCGTTTAGACTAGAGGGACAACGCGCTACGGTAGCGAAGGCTGAAGGCCAGTCAAGAGCCAATAGCTTCTCATTTCTGAAAGATTCGACTTCCAGAATGAGCTACTTGATCGATACAAGAGAGGAGATTAGTGTCGCTCCGCATTAGAAAACCGATTCAAGGTATGGGTCTAGCACTACGCTCCCAATCGCCAACAGTACCTTCATTAGAACCTCCGGTATTTGGGTCTAAACTCTGATCTCCGACGTCACTTTTATTTGGTTTTTCTGGTAGATGATACTCCGTCCCTGCCACTGGTATTGATTTCTACCGACAAGTGAACTCACTTGTCGATGTACATCGACAGTGTATGGGCGGTAGTTCGACGAAACTCGATGTCCAAGGTTACCCGCTACACACCACTGTGCCCCACCAAATGTTATATGACATCGTATTTTGCCAGTCTTGTGGGAAGCACTTATCCGAATCCCTCAGACCAGTCCGATCCGTCAGAGAACTTCCGGACGTGACAACCAATGTCGTGCATTACGTTATCAAGAGGGCTGCCAGCCGAAGTCACCAACGTCGATTAACTCTCGACGAGTTCCAAACAGCCTGAGCTAAAGTTGACCATACGCTACAACTCGGTCATATCCGTCCGTCCAATAGTATATTGGCTTTGCTATGGCACATGGTGTGTAAAAAGACTGAGGACGACTGGCACCCATGTGGTGACTACCCAGCATTGAAAAACGCGACGACTTCCGATAGGTATCTAATCAATCACGCTGAGGACTTGACGGCACACGCGTCTGGAAATCAAATATTCACCAGAATCGACCTAGTGTTTCGTTATAACCAGATTCCTGTAGTCCCCGAAGACAACAGTAATGATACCGTTCAAACTTTTCTAATTTTTGTGCATGCCGTTTGGTTCCAGCAACACCGTTCAGAACTTCTAACGTTTTATTCACTACGCATGTCTTGGGTTGAACATCGTTTATCTGCACTTCAATGATATCTTAGTGGGTAGCTCATCGCAAGAGAAAAATTACGCACAATCCCGTTCACTGCTTGCCATGGGTCGGTTGTACACCCATCAATGCACTCGTTCGGGATGCCTGGTTTAAATTTTCTAGGTCACAGTGTATCCACGTGAGGGACTGAATCCCTCCCTGGCAAGATGCAAGCAATAGTGAACTACTCAGAACACACAAGGTTGAACAGTCTCGCCGTTTCGGCAATTTAGTAAACCTTTATCACCTTTTTACTTCCCATTTGCGCCTATCTAATGCAGCTGCCCATCGACCTGTCCAAAAGTGATGTGCACTCATTTCCATTCATAGCCGCTGCACAAAAGATCTTTAATAATTAAAAAGAGCTATCACCAACATGGCATCCCTGTCACACCACCATCTGTCCGTCCCTTCAACGCCAACTAGAGATTCATCAGATGTGGCTGTAGGGGCCGTCCAGGTGATGGGTGGTACCCACTAGTGTGGTGGATTGCCAGGTCGGGGGTGCGAGTTTTCGAACGCTCGGCCGAATACCTCAACGTGGGGGGG
>QNGE01002493.1:11151-23833 GCA_008508345.1 Paragonimus westermani | reverse complement strand
TGGGTGGATGGCGGACAGCACGAGCAGCCGGACGAGCCATCGCGCAACGGAATCGGACAAACAGACGAGGAATGGCAAGCGAAAAACCCTCCGATAGAAGGCACCGGTCACGCACGTAAACCGGTTAGAAGTGCACACGACGTGTGAACGGAAACCGGGGGGTGCTGCGGGTTGGAATTGCGACTCATAAACGAGAGAGCGCGCGTAGCATGTGACTGGTGATTTGGACAATAAAGATTGTGCTTTGTTGGACGCCTTCTCGCTACACTAGCGTTTTTGCATAAACGTTTACAACTAACCGAGTCGCGGCGGGAATGAACTTCTGGCGATGTTTCTTGATATCCGTCATTTTGGACGTCGTAGAAGGCGAAATTTTCATCGTTTTTACCGACCATAAATCGCTAAAACGCGTTTTATGCTCGACAAAGAACCAATATCACCTCGCAGGGACTTGACAACTTTACTACATTGCTCACTCTACCAACGACGTCCGTCACACTTCGGTTGTTGCAAACGCAGTCACCAGTGATCTTACCCCCATTAACGCTACAACGATCCGGAAGTAGGAAACCCTGTCGGTCCCGTTCCCTTAAGCTGCAATAGGTTCCCGTGAACCCATACGAAGGGATAATTGTTCGTAACACTTTGTATGGCATCATTCACTCAGTTATTCTGATGGATTTCCATCACCAAATTTTCGCCACACGGCACAACATGTCTCATTCAGACATACGCTCAACAGTCGAGTCGTTCACAGAGGGTTTTTTCTGGCGCAATGTTAGTCAAGGCATCCGCACGTTGGCCACGTCCTGCATGTACTGCCAAATTTCTAAAACTCATCGCGACATGCCAACCACATTTATGGGTTTTGCAGCCGACAACGTGCGTCCCCATCTCGTACATGTTAACGTGGTTGGACCTTTGTTATCCCCCAATAAGTGTACGTACGTCTTGGCCTGTCAAGACGGACTTGCATATTGACCAAAAGACACCAGTTTCAAACTGCTCATCGGAATCAATCGCACGAACATTCTTGGAACGTTGGGTTGTCCAGTTTGGTTGTCTCGCTGTAGTGACTTCCGACTGCAGATCATATCTTGACACGGCCCTCGTGTTAGTTCTCAGCGGGCTAGAGTGTACCCGAACTCGGACAACAGCTTACTGCCCGGCAACCAACGGGTTAACTAAACGTTTCCATCGGCAGCTGAAAAGTCCTCCAGCAGCTAGCAAAAACCCTTCCTGACACCAGGTTCTGCCATCAGTCTTGCGAGGTGAACGAAAACGATGTAGCTCTGTCGACCTACCACCCGCGCTAAGTTAGTCTGTTGATGCTCTTCACGCCCACAACGGGACTCACCAACCTCGCGGATTATGATGGGCGGTTGTCCCAACATACGAGATGATTCCGACCGACCCCACCGAGAGAACAGAAAAACGCCGGCGTCCGTAAATCCCCGTCCGTCAACCTGTTCATAGTGTGGTGGATTGCCAGGTCGGGGGTGCGAGTTTTCGAACGCTCGGCGGAATACCTCAACGTGGGGGAGGTGCGTTCGAAAACCTGCCGCGATCGGATCAAAGACAACGTACGCGACCGGATGAGTCATCGCTCGACTAGATCGGACCAACGGGCGAGGCAGGGCAGGCGAAATACGACAGACGGCCAGATCGGAGGCGTGGTTTTTCCAACATTTAGAGGAACATCCCGACACGATGTTGGAATACGGTCAAGGCCAACACTGGGTGGATGGCGGACAGCACGAGCAGCCGGACGAGCCATCGCGCAACGGAATCGGACAAACAGACGAGGAATGGCAAGCGAAAAACCCTCCGATAGAAGGCACCGGTCACGCACGTTGTCCTTGATCCGATCGCGGCAGGTTTTCGAACACACCTCCCCCCACGTTGAGGTATTCGGCCGAGCGTTCGAAAACTCGCACCCCCGACCTGGCAATCCACCACAATAGGTGCAGTTGCGCTTCGACGACTCTTGTACTCGCCGTATACAGATCCGTTTCGCCTACTCATACAGTTTGACAAAACCTTCGTGTTGGAACGCGATGGTAAACGCGAGGTTATCTTTACAGAGGTGTCTGATGTGAGAACTGGTTAACGACCAGAAACATTCCCCACGGCGGTCACGACTCTACCAGCCACGACAGCACCAAGCTTCTAAAACTGACGCGGTTGTGGGTTGCCGAGACCAATGCTATTCACCGACTACGCGGACGCCAGTCGTACCTAGTTCGCTGTTGTTGTTGTTGTTGTTGTTGTTGCATTTCCTTGCCTAGTTAAATCCGAGTGAGTTTACAAACAGTAGACTCTCTCGACAAACCGTTCTTCCTTGAAAGTGAAAGGAATCATTTCCTTGATCACAATGAAAGCAAAAACAGGGTGGGGTTGTCGTGTCTCGGTAATAGGTACAGCATGTTAAATACTGCAAGTCAATCATTCATCATGTGCATGGAACACTGAGGCCGCGCATCTTGAAAGGATTCGAGTAAGCTCAGAATTTTGTGACGGCCGCTTGCAATGGACGTGACTAAGGCTACTAGCCTACTGATCGATCATAAATGTCTTCAATTTCCCTGCTCACCAGTGATTGCTAGCCTTATAACTCATACTCCTCCAAACGTTTTGAACTCTTCTCTCTCTCTTCCACCGATTGTAGATGTGGGCTGTGTGGCAGGAGTAATATGGTTTATTCATGTTCATGTCAACGGTTCCAGCTAATTGAAAAACCGGTGCGTTGTCGAAGTCAACATTCTGGTCATCGTCTATGACGCAGAGCCCTGGGGTCACTTTATTTGTCCATTATCCTCTAAGTTAAATTTCCAATTGCCATGTACACATTTTTGCATCAAACTCCAGCGTTAAATCATGTGTGTGAACAAGTTGGGATACCGACAAATACCCCGCAAACTGGAACGTACGACTTACGTTGCGCGCCCACCTACCGATTCGCCGAGTTATAATTTCGCTTTGTTGTTCACCAGCTCCCACGTCGAATCCACGTATTGTCAATGCACTCTCTGTCTACCCATTGCTTCTACTTCAACCGGTCATCCTCGGTTTGTTTGGTCCCACAAAAATGTTCTAACTTGTCGCAATTAACACGCTAATCATGTTTAAGTGGTAACCCATTTCCACACGATAATCCTTGAGCGGAACTCGTACGGACCGTGATTACTACGCTGTAATTTGAATGATAATAGTTCTTGCCTAAAACATTCAGCTGGGTGAGTTCACCTACAGTCTCTACACCAGCCGCAAGGGGAAGAGAAATCCATAAACCTCCAGTCGTTCGGAATCTTGCACCGGTTACTTCTCACGTTCTCCGTCAAACATATCCTGTACCTCATAATTTAGACGTAGACACTTCATTTACTGCCACCTACACAAGTCCGACAGGCTTGTGTTAGAAAACCTGCAACGATCGTTTACCAAAAGCTTATCAGTCTATTCCTCTTCGCTCACCCATAGACAACGTTGTGAAAAACTTGGCATTGATCCACTTTGGCTGCGTAGACTAAAGTTGAACTTGACGCTGCTGTATAAACTCATACATTCATACTTCCAAATGAAGTTAGAGCAAGTAACAACATTCAGCGTATTAAAAAGGGTTTGGACAGCTATCTTACGTTAACAAACACGATGTCCATCTTCAAACCCTCTGTATCACCTGATGACCTTTTTGAGTGTGGTCCGAAAAACATTAACCGTCCGATGCGTCATACGTATTACGTCGATTTAGGGATATTTTACGGCGAATCTGGATAATTTACGTGTATTTCGGGATATTTTACGGTGAATCGGGATAATTTACGTCGATTTAGGGATATTATACGGCTGTGCTACAGTGGACAAAATGGACCAATTGGATTAATTTTGCGCCACACATTTAGGATAATTTAGGGTTCTATGTATCAAAAACGTAATTCATTTCTAACGCACGCTCGCATTGGTCAATGTAGAGCATATTGGGTTTTTGCGTGATTTATACCCAATTGTGCTAGCAGGGTAGGTAACCACTCTGCTGTCCAACGCCCCTCGAGAATAGCCCGCTTGAAACGGTTTGTTATATGGTTTACTCACAAGATTATTTAGCCGTTGGCCTACTGTGCGCTCACCAAACCCGTTGACACCCAACAGTATTTTAATGACATGTGTTCACTCATGTATATGTAATGCCGAAATTGCTATGAAATGTGAACTCAACGCTTAATAATGAGTCCAACAGAATGATGTTATGTGAGCTTTAGTTGTCACGCACATTTCATGCGGCCCTCCATACTGCCGACTCAATTCTCCATTTACCCGAATAAATCTCGAGTGCATAGTAAAATACCACAACAAACAGTAGATAGGGTTATATACTCCAATAATCATGGCAGAAATAATAATATCGAACGAGTACTTCGTCGAAAATTCCCAAAACATATTGTCTGTCACCGTAAATGTTATAAACCCACAATTTCACATCTAACGTGTGGAATTACATTCTCCCTCCGATTCCCATATTATCCTTCGGGCGAGGAAATTTTTCTGCGACGGATGGACGCACGGAACTTTGTCTAAGCTAAACGGTTCAGGAGATGTTCAACTTCGTGACGTTTTCGAGCAATCGACGAAATCCTGCATTGAAATCTGTCGGTTAGCTCGCTTGATTATGGGATTTTCGGCTATGCCTCGCCAAAGCCGATCTATCTTGACAATTTCCGGACGCCAATTTTATTCCCCAATAGTAAAAACTTCCGAAGGTGCGTTTGAACATCCTCCAGGAATGACCTGGAAACATTTGAAAAATCGCCCATCCCACAACCCTGTGAACAGTGAATTAGTGTAACATCCAATTTTTTGAGACTTGATCTGTAAAGTGAGCAAACTATCTTCTTCTCTGTTGTGCGCGTCAAAATTTTATAAACTACAGTCATTTTCTTTGTAACTACGTCTTTCTTGCAACAGACTTCACGTTTATGCTAGTGTTTAATTATTCGCTTTTGTATGGTTTGTAACCATCTACAGTGATCGCGCATAAACAAGCGTCTTTCTCACATACGCGTTGAGAAATATATATTTTATTCATTTATTTATTTAAACTCGCGTAGCAAATAATACTAGTATATATTTCTCAACGCATAAGTGAGAAGCACGCTGAGTTATGCGCGATCACTGCAGATATTTACAAACCATACAAAAACGAATAATCAAAAAGTAGCACAAACATGAGGCCTGCTGTCAAAACGGACGTGGCCAAAAGGCAAGACTGTAGTTAATGGAATTTCTGCGCACGCAACAAAGAAGGAGATAGTTCGGTCGCTTCACAGATTTTGTCTCAAACAGACGGGGCGTTACAATGTCCTGGGATGAGCAATTGTAACGCGCAACCGAAACCAGCGACAGCGCACGAATTGAATTCGAGTTGTGTGACACGGGGTGCTTCTAGGTTGTCGGTGCTGTGCTGGTTTGCGTTTGTCTAAGTCGTGTGCATGGCTTACTGGGCCTTCGGCGCATGCGTGTTTGTATTGTTCCCCGTACAGAACTGCTGTTCTAACGGCCAATTCATAAGAACGCTGTCCCTGGTGCGTCCACGATGCCCGAAGGTTGGTCCGCGAAGTCACGGGCATTCAAAGTAGAGTCGGATGGCCGGCATGTTGCAAATTGGCGACCCCGCCAGGATGAAAAAGAGAAGTGTCAAGACAAAAATAAGTGTCTTGCGAAAAAAACACGAGTCAGGAGAGAAGTAGCGTAATAAAGTGTAGAGGTATCAGAAAAGGGACGATTATGAAGATAAACGAAAAAGATGTCGAGATAATAAGGTAAAACTATGCAGTTGCGAGAAAGCAGGCAGAGGGCCCGCAGACACTATGTCCAACCTGGTATCATGAGCACTAGCGGGTTTGTAGAGGGTTTGCCTTCCATCAACCAAATACCGATCATACTTCGCCCCAAAATTCACTCCCTGTGCTAGCTGGGTACCCAGGTCTACAAGCGTTACCTCACTTGAGGCCACCGCGCCGATGCCGTATAAGCTTAGTAACATGGTGATAACCGCAATGCGGCCTTCCAACCGTGTGCTGCTATTGGTGAGTGCACATTCTATGTTCACAAGGACAAAGTTTTGCGTCCACAGGCATGCCCCGTAGTGAACTACGTGACCCGCGATTAGGTCGCTCTGTCATTAATTTGACCTGTGGGACAAAATGAACGAGAATTTTATTCTGGCACGCCAACTGCCACTGACTTGATCGGCGACAAGGTTGAGGGTACTCCTGCTGACCCTACCCGGTATCAATGGCCCAGAGGCCGGACTTACCTAACAGTCAAGGGCTAACTCAGCCCAATGGCGCAGTGGACAGGATATCATCGACCCAGTCCGATTATTTCTGCAAGTAATCAAAGTATTGTGATGTACGTCGTGCTTCCATGAACATAAATAAATTTCTTCGTCGTAAAGAAGAATACGCAGCGGTCATGATAAACCGCTGGGCTGTCGGAGTACACTTCAGTGATTTCCGTCCTCGAGAATAAAATTTGTTCGACGGATATCTATATGAAACCCTGAAAGGGCAACACAATGGACTTATAATTCAAATGGACAATCAATCCGCAAACGTGGTGGCACAGCTCTAATGGCAAATTACTTTGGCATTCGGTGAAAAACAACGCAAACGCAATGTGAGCTGAAACTGCACCTTAACGCATATCTTCCATACCACGTGAAACTGAGCGTCCCTATAAGCAGAAAACAAGAGTCTCACCATGATAGTTCCAAGCAAAACATTATCATGGTCCAAAGCCAGTGGTTAGGAACAAAATGACGCGAAGAAAACAGTAATACGGAACGACTTCACGAAAAACGGCCAAATACAACCACGCGTTGGGGATTTTCCAGGCTTACCCATTGTCGAAACCAGTCTAACGGAATGTCACCCAGTAAGTTACCGATATGAGAAACCGGTCGAGGATAGAAAGTCAGGACTCCATACTTTGACCCCAGTGTATTGGTATCGGCTCTGGACAATAGAACGCACAGAGAAACACGTCAAGCCAGTTAGGCGCGGAGCGAGTTGAAACATTAGCTCCGGAAGAGATATTACATAATGGATAGCTTGATGTCAAACAAATGGGAAAACTAACCGTTGGAGATAGTGAACTGAATGCAGCTATGAAAACTGATTTATTCACAGCACGCTGTCCTCAGTGAACGCTCTAGTATGACATGTCAGCTGGAATTCTTAAACCATATATCGACGTCCGTTGACGCAAGAAATGCGGTAATTTTCATACTCTTGGACATGCGAAAGGCTTTTGATCGTTTTCCCTGATGAGCGCCCCATGATCAAAATAGCACCGTTTAGCATACAAGAACCCTTGCATAGCTGGCTGTGGTCATACCTTGGAGGTCGCACTCAGACAGTTAAAATAGAAGAGCACTGCTCAAGAATAAACCAGTGACTAGTGGGGTGGGCCAAAGAGACGTTCTGGGTTCGTTGTTCTCTTTATGTACATAAATGACTTGTGCGAACTTATTACACATGGCAAGCCCCATCTGGTTGCTGACGATATCAGAATCGGTTACATGTTCGCCCAGGGCAGTAACATCATTCTCTGTCTACAAAATATACGACGGGACATAGCGTCATTGCAGTTGTGTGCAGAACATGGTTGATGTCGTTCTCAGCGAAGAAAACGGACAGCGTCACTCATGGTTGTAAATTACCTCATGGCTCCATCTTACTAGATGATTGTAATATTGATACAGCCACTTCGGTCAGAGATCTAGGAATACGGTAATCAAACTCCTTCAATTTCTCAGAACAAGTACACTTCCAGGTAACAAAAACTAAAAGAACAATAGGCCGTATCAAAAAGACGTCCAGTCTACCAGCTGCCACGCTGACGCTTTACAAACGGTGTGCCTAGCTTCAACTCGAGTATTGCACTGCATTTACTGCCACCTACGCAGTCCTGATAAGCTTGTGCTAGTAAACCTTGACCGATCATTTACCCGAAGCTTAGTAGAATGTTCTTCTTCGCTAACCTACAGAAAACGCCGCGAAACACTCGGTGTTGATCCATTTCGATTGCGTAGACTAAAGTTGAAACTCACGCTGCTGTATGAACTCATACATTCGGATGTGATTACCACGGGTTTACCGTCCACTTAGAACAAAACCCTCTGGTTAATACAGGGAATGACGGTTCCAGTATGCCAACGCTGATATCCCTGAATGATATACGTGCAACGGTTTCCCTCGTAAAGTATTTCTACATTTAGAGTAAACTTCCGAATGAAGTCAGATCCAGTAACAACATTCAGCGTATTAAACAGAGTTTGGACGGCAATCTCACGTTAACAAACACAATGTCTATCTTCAAAATCTCTGTATCACCTGATGACCTTTTTGAGTGTGGTCCGATAAGCATTTAGCCGTCAGACGCGCATTACGTAGATAACCACCCCGCTGTCTAACTTCCGTCGAAAACATCCTGCTTGAGACGGTTTGTTATGTGGCTCACTCACCCGATCATTTGGCATTTGGCCTACTGTACGCTCACTGACCCATCGCAACTCAACATTATTTTACTAACGCGCGTCTAGTCATGTATATGCAGCGCCCAAATTGCTAGGAAATGTGAGCTTTAGTTATCACACGCACATTCCATGCGGCCCTCTAAAACATTGGCTCAATTCTCCGTTTGCCCGACTAAACCTTGAGTGCATAGCAAAATGCCACAGCAACCAGTAGACAGGGATTTATATTCCAATAATCATAGCAAAAATAATAATATCGCATGGATTCTCTGTCGAAAAATTTCGCATACACTGTTTGCCATAGTAAACGTAATCACCCCCACATTTTCTCATCGAACGTGTGGAATTACATTCTCGTTCCCGATCCCCATGTTATCCAGTGAGCGAGGAAACTTTTCTACGACAGACGGGCGCACGGCACTTCGTCTTAGATGAACGGTTCGCGAGATGTTCAACTATTTGACGTTTCAGCAATCGACGAAATCCTGCGTTGGAATCTGCCCAATCGTTTGCTGGATTTTTGGATTTTCCGCCCTGCCTCGCCAAACCCGACCCATCTTGATATTTCCCGGAAGCCAATTTTATTAACTTATAGCGGAACATTATGTAACACGCAGGCCAGCCGCTTTCTCTCTGATTGTCCGTGACACTTGTGGCGGGAATCTGTAGCAATATTTTTGCCCCAGTGAACAGCTTTCCAATGAATTATGGTTTCGAACAACAGTCCTAATACGCGGAACAATACAAACACGCACGAGCCGAAGGCCCAGTTAGGCATGCACACGACTTAAACAAATGCAAACCGATACGGCACCGACGACATAGAAGCACGCCCCGTCACATAACTCGTATTAAATTTGCGCGCGCTCGCTGGTTTCGGTTCCGAGTCACATAGTTTCCCTCTCTGTAAAGCACAGTCCCCGGTACTCCAAACCCTCTACAAACCCGCTGGTGCTCATGATACCAGGTTGGACAGAGTGTCTGCGGGCCCTCTAACACAGCACATTGGATGTGCTTGTTTTCGTTTTCAACACGGTCAGTGGTAAGATTACCGAACAAAATCGTGGGCTTAAGTTTGTGCGAAGCCCAACCCCTTTTATAACGCAGCCAAGTACTTGCAAGATACTGATATGCCTCATTACTGGCAGACTTCACAGCCTGCTGCAAACTGTCAAATTGACCGCTGTTCCCAGGGAAAACCATATTGCGGGTTCACTGGTAAATGCGGTTCTTATGGTAATCGCTTATGCCTAACAACTGGCGGAAGCGCCGGGATACATCATGCAGTAAATGAAAACGGCAGAATACGATGGTACTATTTGGAAAGACTTCACCGATTGCCCTCATCTGTGCTGCTGAACGGTCAACAATGAAGATGCGAACAGCAGACATACAAGGCAACATTTTCAGCATGTTTTCCAAAACTATTCTATAACTGGCAGTGAGTTCGTTAGGCATAAGTGCGTAAAAAGGCGTTACTCCAACTCCAGTAACATCTACCAACATAGCGTACCATAGTATAAAGCCGCCATAATTTAACTGATAGGTTGCATATCCTAAAATAACATCTCCATACATCCGAGAGTCGGAATGTACCTTTCGGTAAAAACATGACGAAACTTAACGCTTTCTCCCGGAATAGAGACCTATAGCTGCCTTCCAATTCCAGTAAATCTCGCAACTTCATAATCCCGTTGCGATAATCTATTTTGCTGTGCCTCGTATGTAGAATAAATAAATCGTGCCGACGCATTCTAGTCCCATAGTTCGTGTTCACATACGTCCTCATTTCACGAGCACCCCCAAAAAGGCTCATCATCTCACATACATGCCGTTCAGCATCAATAGCCAGACTATTCCTGGGATAGATATTCGGCTTACCAACCTGAAAGTTGTGTGAGTTCACCAGGTTTGCTTTCTCGATTTGATATCCATCGGTGCGATAATGGATGACCCAGGAGGCTTGACATCTGTAATCTACAAAACTACATTTTATCGCATCAGTTGATTAAATGAACATTACCGCCGTGTACAGTGTAAGCATTTATACACCGCACTTCCATACAGGCAACCTGGCAACAGGTCTATGTCTCTATGTTTCATAGCACTTGCAGCTGTCTGCGAAGTGTTAATGAGAAAGCTTGTACAAGTTTCCCTCTGAAATCTGCACAAGTCTTCAACATACTCTTCAAACTTTCTGTACTCCAACTTGAATATCCTTCTGAGCGTTCTCTCATTGATCACCGCCATGCCGATTCAACGTACGGAAGTAATCTACCGATAATGGACCATTTAAACACTTTTACGTCCGATGTTATGATATATGATGTTTTTCAGATCGCACTTGGAAAGATCACTTGTACCATTTGACTAAAAATCAGGGCACGTACCTTTCGTTGGAGTTTTCCATTTCTTCGTATACGAAAGGGAACGCACTCCCATCACTCCGGAGAGAATGCCAAACGCACATTTGGAGTGTTTCGCCATTGGGGAATAAAATTGTTTTCCGGGAAATATCAAGATGGGTCGGGTTTGGCGAGGCAGGGCGGAAAATCCAAAAATCCAGCAAACGATTGGGCAGATTCCAACGCAGGATTTCGTCGATTGCTGAAACGTCAAATAGTTGAACATCTCGCGAACCGTTCATCTAAGACGAAGTGCCGTGCGCCCGTCTGTCGTAGAAAAGTTTCCTCGCTCACTGGATAACATGGGGATCGGGAACGAGAATGTAATTCCACACGTTCGATGAGAAAATGTGGGGGTGATTACGTTTACTATGGCAAACAGTGTATGCGAAATTTTTCGACAGAGAATCCATGCGATATTATTATTTTTGCTATGATTATTGGAATATAAATCCCTGTCTACTGGTTGCTGTGGCATTTTGCTATGCACTCAAGGTTTAGTCGGGCAAACGGAGAATTGAGCCAATGTTTTAGAGGGCCGCATGGAATGTGCGTGTGATAACTAAAGCTCACATTTCCTAGCAATTTGGGCGCTGCATATACATGACTAGACGCGCGTTAGTAAAATAATGTTGAGTTGCGATGGGTCAGTGAGCGTACAGTAGGCCAAATGCCAAATGATCGGGTGAGTGAGCCACATAACAAACCGTCTCAAGCAGGATGTTTTCGACGGAAGTTAGACAGCGGGGTGGTTATCTACGTAATGCGCGTCTGACGGCTAAATGCTTATCGGACCACACTCAAAAAGGTCATCAGGTGATACAGAGATTTTGAAGATAGACATTGTGTTTGTTAACGTGAGATTGCCGTCCAAACTCTGTTTAATACGCTGAATGTTGTTACTGGATCTGACTTCATTCGGAAGTTTACTCTAAATGTAGAAATACTTTACGAGGGAAACCGTTGCACGTATATCATTCAGGGATATCAGCGTTGGCATACTGGAACCGTCATTCCCTGAATTAACCAGAGGGTTTTGTTGTAAGTGGACGGTAAACCCGTGGTAATCACATCCGAATGTATGAGTTTATACAGCAGCGTGAGTTTCAACTTTAGTCTACGCAATCGAAATGGATCAACACCGAGTGTTTCGCGGCGTTTTCTGTAGGTTAGCGAAGAAGAACATTCTACTAAGCTTCGGGTAAATGATCGGTCAAGGTTTACTAGCACAAGCTTATCAGGACTGCGTAGGTGGCAGTAAATGCAGTGCAATACTCGAGTTGAAGCTAGGCACACCGTTTGTAAAGCGTCAGCGTGGCAGCTGGTAGACTGGACGTCTTTTTGATACGGCCTATTGTTCTTTTAGTTTTTGTTACCTGGAAGTGTACTTGTTCTGAGAAATTGAAGGAGTTTGATTACCGTATTCCTAGATCTCTGACCGAAGTGGCTGTATCAATATTACAATCATCTAGTAAGATGGAGCCATGAGGTAATTTACAACCATGAGTGACGCTGTCCGTTTTCTTCGCTGAGAACGACATCAACCATGTTCTGCACACAACTGCAATGACGCTATGTCCCGTCGTATATTTTGTAGACAGAGAATGATGTTACTGCCCTGGGCGAACATGTAACCGATTCTGATATCGTCAGCAACCAGATGGGGCTTGCCATGTGTAATAAGTTCGCACAAGTCATTTATGTACATAAAGAGAACAACGAACCCAGAACGTCTCTTTGG